>JBBPEB010000025.1:0-172500 GCA_039096225.1 Blastocystis sp. Blastoise
TCCTAAATCAAATAATAATAATTTCTATGGTTTATAATTATAACTACTAAATTAACTTTTACATTCAACTATTCTCTTTATACATAAACAACGTATACGACGTTGAATAAGCTTACTTCGAATTCTATTCGAATATGCTTTAGAAGTAGTAGAAGAAGTAGTAGTCACATTTGTAGATAATTCATTTTCAATTTCTATATTATTATTATTATTATTATTATTATTATTATTATTATTATTATTATTATTATTATTAGCATTATTAAACTTATTATTATTATTATTATTATTATTATTATTATTATTATTATTATTATTATTATTATTATTATTATTATTATTATTATTATTATTATTATTATTATTATTATTATTATTATTATTATTATTTTAATAATGTATATCTATAGAAGGATTAGATGAATATTAATCTATATTATATAAAATATATTTAGAAGAAGGAAGAAGAGCAATAGGAGTATTATAATGAGTAATTTCAGACTGATTATGTATATATATGTAGATAAACAATACGATGTAGTACAAGATAAATTATGAATAGAAGAAGAAGAAGAAGAAGAATGACTAAGAAGACTTAATGATGAATGTTTTCTTTTAGAATATTCTATTGTTTCTGTTAATGATATATTAGTATCATATACTGTAGATATACTATTTGAATGAAATCGATTATTTTGAGGTATTCTATTTATACTATTCTTCTTTTTAAATAATTCTTTATCTTGAAGAATCATAGGACTTAATATATTCTTATTTATATATTCATTTTATGAATCATTATAATGGTTTATAGCTATTTTATTAGTTAATATAACTTTATTTGAATTATTATTATTTATTTGAATTATTATTAGCATTCACATAAATATTACTACTTATGAAACTTGAGTATCTTCTTCATTTGTTGTAGTTAAATATGTAGAAAGGATAGAACATGTATTTTGAGATATAGATATATATATCAGAATATATACTATTTTCTCGAATAGAAGAATATGATTGAGTATAATCATTTGATATAGGTATAGTTGAAGATGATAAAGGTTGTGTTGAATAATTAGAAGAATCTGTAAATGAATGAGATGAAGAAGAAGGAATAGTAGATGAAGATCTATGTGTAGTTGTAATAGGAGAAATATTTGTATTATTAATAGAAGGAGAAGGAAAGATAGAAGGAGACATTGAACGAAGTGGAATAGGTGAATGAGATTTCGGAGTTGAAAGCACAGAAGGACTTTTTCGATTCATACATAATCACGTAAATAATGTGTTATTCCAATGGGAAATAGAAGCTTGATTTAGTTTATCTTTTTGTTGTGAGGATCGCATAGAAGAAAGAGATACAATAGTATTATTATTATTATTATTATTATTATATATAACAATAATAGTAATATTTATTTTTTAAGAATTTCTTCAAATTCAGTATGGATTTGTTTCATCACATTATATGCTTTAATATCAAAAACTATTCTATAATCATAATATTATTATTTAAAAAAGAATCTCATAAATTATTTTTAAATAGAAGAATATAAGTAAATACATTAATAGAATAATAAATAATGATATTCAAGATGTACTATTTTGTTATGACTATATAAAATATATATAAATAATATATAACTATAATAAAAATAAATATATTAATTATAACTATAATAAGAATATATATATACCTATAGAATAGTTCTTCTTCCATTTATAATCGATATTTCAATATATATATAAGTTTAGTATATTTAATAATGTTTATATCTTTCTTTTAACACTTCTAAACCATATACAACAATTTATTTCTTTTATTCTTAGATAATAATATATCTTATATAAATCTATATATTTATATATTCATTAATAAGATATTTTTTAACATAAAAATAATTCAAATATAAGCTATTTTCAAAGCTAACAATTCAAATATAATATTCAATTAATATATTTCAAAAAATAATTCCTTTTTAAATAATAAAGACCAAATATAGTATATATTGAATATATATAGAATAGCATTCAAATAGCTATTTAATGATTAATATTTGAATTGTTTTCTCTCTCTATATATATATATTCTTATAAATTTTTATTGTTAGAAATATATATATATATATACATTATAATGGTAGTAAGTATATTAAATATATCAAATGGATCTCAAATGAATAAGATGAATCATCCTCTATATAATATTTATGTACTATATATATATATATTATTATTATTAAATATAGTAGATACATATTATACAAACAATATATATATATAATATATATTATACAATATATTTATATACATCAAGTTGTTGGAAACCCTTAAGAATATAATTCTTGTAAATGGGATATATGAATTGTTGTAAGGGTAAGAATAATGGATTGAAGGCAAGAAGATGAAAGGTATGAACTTTTAGAAGATAATAACGTATATAAATCTATATAGATATATATAATATTTATTGTTCTATAGCTTTTATAAAAACATTTAATTTAAAAGTTTAGAGATAAAGATATAGATTCAAAATAGTAGTTGAAAAATTACAGGTATATATATACTTGATAAAAATAGAATAAGCATAAAATATAATAAATAGATTATTAAATGTCATGAATATCTATATAACAAATAAAATAGATATAAAATACTTTACACTATTATATATATAATAATAATACATATATATAAAACTATCATCTTTAAAAAAGATTAAATTAATCAGAATATCATATAATTCTCTTTATTTAATTTAATAGTATAAATATATTCATAATGGAAAACATACTCACCAACTTTTCCCTATATAATAATAATAATAATCTCTCTCTTCCCTTAAACACTTTTTTACAACAATTGTCATAAAAATGTGATAGCTTTGTCAATTTTTAACTATGTAAAATAATTATTATTCAACTGTATTAAGCTGATTTAAATGTCTTTCTGTGATAGTCACAACAAGTACCACAAAATATTGGCAACACACCTATATTATTTTTATATATTTCATCAAATTTATCTTTTTTATTATTTATTCAAATTTTCTATATTATTCTATTATTTATCTATATTTATACTCTTCATCATAATAAAACTATTTTCATAATCATTCTTCGTTTATAATAGTTATAAATACTATTAAAATGATCATTTGGCTACTTTTGTAAATTGTATACTATTCATGAATTCTATAGTATTCTCAACTTATTCTTGTTTATAAAATTATTTCTTTATTATATTTAAAAACTTTATTTAATTTTATTATTAATATTTAATTACATTTGTTCATTTATTTAAATAATAGTCATCCTATATATTTATTTTACACATTTTTATATTTATATTTTTACAATTCAATGATTTAATTTATTTTTATTTATATATTATATAAATTGATATTCATACATATAGTATTCCTATTATTATAGTTTATAAAAAAAATTAAATTTTTGATTAATAAAACAATAGAAACATCTTTCATTTTATATTATTGATAACTATTTATTGTTTTGAACCTTCAATAAGATTTTTTTATTATTTAAATAAACAATAATGTATTGATGTTTATTATTATCATAGAACTCCTAACATACATATATTTTATAGTTTTTATCCTTATGATTTATATGTTATTCTTTGTTTTATATCTATAAAATAAATATATGTATAAAAAAAATTTCTAATAAAAAACTATTTATTTATTATTGAAAATATTGTATAGTAAATAATATTAATAAACTTTTAATATAAAATATAGTTAGAAAACAATTAACAAAACTATTTTTTATATTCTTTTAAATTTAATATATATAATGAAAAACTTTTCTCAAGAAAGAAAAGAAAAGAATATATATAAAGAGAGAAATAAAGAAATAGTAATTTATTATTCTTTTTATGCTCTTCCCCATACTTCATAATCTTCTACTGTAAACTTATTAGTAGAATTAGAGTTATTTGTATTTACAAATAATGAATGTTTTTGAGGAGTATTCACTTGAGAATAAGAAGATGCTTTACAAGAAGAATTAGTATTACTATGACATTGATCAGATATATAGATATCACAACCACATCCAAATATGGGACCATAAGAAGAATAACAATATATAGCTTTACTTCTATCACTATTTATATAATCATATTTAGTAGGAGGAATACCATGTTCATTAGTTAATGTAAAGAGAAATTCTTTAGAATAATTTTTCCAATCTATATAAATCATATTGAATAATTATATAAAATAAATATATATACCTGAACCAGCCCAACTTTGATCTGTATATCCTCCAAATATATTAATATGATTATTATGACTTATATGTTTAATGATAGTTACTGTTTCTCCTTTATTATCACAATATCTATGGAATTCGTCTTTTGAATAATTATGTTCACTTGCTCTATATATATATATATATATAATATAATATAATAAAGTATAAATACCTAAATAATAATTTCCATTTCTTTTCTTTACCAAGCCAATTCATTAAGGGTATTTCCATGGATTTATTAGTAAGTATACGTGTATAGGGGAAATATGAATAAGGGATTATACATTCATCCACTATATTTATTACTTTATCACCAAATAATCTACACATTTCATTCTCTAATAATTCTTTATTAATATTCTTTGTTTCTTCTTCAGATACATAAATACAATTATATTGAATATATTCATAAATATAATCAATATATGTATAATCCATCTTCATAAACATTTCATTATTCTTTTCGTCATAATCTACATATCCATCATCATATTCATTAACAATCTTAGTCCATAATCCATTCTTCTTCCAATAATCTCTTAATATATCATCTTTCTTATCATTTATATAAAGAATAACATCATCACTTTCTTTATATTGTTTCATTTTATGATCTCTTCTATAATAAGTTTTCATTAATTCTTCAGGCATAGGTAGATTACAATATTCAAATAAATCTAATAATTCAATTTGATCTCCAAATTTCAATTTATCAATATTTATTTTCTTATTCATTAAAGAATCAATTAATAAAGGAAAAAGTGTTTCATCACCACGATAATCAAAAAAAATAGTACCATCAACAGTTCTTTGATTTTCTTGGGAATATTCATATAAATAAGTCCCAACTAAACTATTTGTTATTCTTTTAGGAAGAGAATAAACTGGACCATTATTAGTGAATCGAATATAATCAATTCCATTATCATTATTATACATATTTAAATCATTTTCATTCAGAAAAGAAGATTCTTGGATAATTATATGTGGATCATCACCATTCTTATCCTTCATTCCTTCACAATTTCTTGTTAATCGATTCACTAATTCATTTATAGACTCACCTGAATGAATACAGAAACTTATTGACTTACTTAAAATACCAATCACTAGTAGGCATATTTACGGTTTTTCTGGCACTACTACATCGAATTGGCAATATTTCCGCAATTGTTAAAATTGCAACTGTAAAAATGGCAATTATTGCGATTGCAGAAATGGCAATTATTGCGATTGCGGAAATACCAATTATTATAACTTCGGAAATACCAATTATCACAATTGCAGAAACAGCAATTATTACAATTATAGAAATCGGTTTAAATATTCGATCTATTAAATTCAAAAAATTTTCAGTAATATTATTAATCTACTAATATTTAACAAAACAATTTACTTTTTTATTAAAAAACATATAAAACACATATAATATTTAAAAATAAGTAGAGAAATAAGCGTTTAATTGTTTTCTCAACTAATGAAGACCAAATCATTTCTGAAAAATAACTCTAAGCAATTATAAACATCTAAAATAAATAAACAAGATATAATGATATATATACAAACAAAGCAATTTTTGAATTAAATTTGTATCTACAAATTTTAAATCGAATTCTAAATAATATAGTACACAAATAATATAGCATACATAGATAATGGTAATAATTGAAAAACTAGCATAGTTTGAATACTATATATAGAACTATAGTGAATAATGGAAAGAAATAATACATAAATATACATATATACAAAAATAATATTCAACAATGTATTAAACCAGACAACAACTTTTCATCCTATATATATTTTAGTTAATAAATTAAATATATATATATACAGCACAAATACTTGGCAGCAAATCAAAGAACCAAGTATAAAAGTGGTCTATAAATATTTAACAATTAGATATAATACATAATAATATATATATAAATATATCTCTGTATGTATATATATTGTATATGTAGAGTATCAATTTATTAAAAGTATTAAACATACTAAAATTCATAATTTATATAATTTTCTTGAAGCTTAGCCAGTAAGGACAGTTTTTCGCTGCAACCCTTACACAAATCATCAAGAATACGATATGCTGTATAAGTAGCAGACTATAGAAATAGAATAAAATAAGTATAATATAAATATATATACAAATAATGAATTTGTTTCTATATTATTTTGAGCACCTTCATCATTAGGAAAAGATATTGGTGATATTCTAAAGAATTTTAGAATCGAGCTTTTGTATTTTTTGTTTCTGAAACAGTTAGCAACCACTATTTGAACTTGAAAAGGATCATTAAAATACTCAGCATCTTCATCATGTAAAGTATTCCATATAATTGACGATATTTTTATAAATAAATCGCTATTCAAGTTTAAATTATACGCATCCTTTTTCTTTTCCCACATATATATAGAATTCGTCCGTTCTTCGTCAGATAAAACCATAGGAATTAAATTAACTGCATCCTATATATAAAATAATACTTAACACTGGTAGGCACTTTTGAGTTTTTGAAGGTTTTTGATTGGCTAATTTTCGTTCAAGACTCATTCAGCCAATAAAATTTGAATAAAAAAAAGACTTAGGCAAAAAAATGAAAATTTTGTGAAAATTTTCAAGTCGACTTTTGATTTAGACTCAAAGACCCTATTTGACATATTTTAACAAAGAATTGACATTATTTTTTATATATAGAGGGTCACACAATATCCAAAACGTTTTTCTTTTGTTTTAAGTCGTAATTCCGACAAATAATGGGGTCAATATTTTAAAACCTCTTGTTGCTCTGTTTAAAGTTTAAACCCTCTGAAAGTCACAAGTATGTGTAAAAGTGAATAAAAAGACCTCTATGGGTCAAAACCAAAATTCAGCCAAAAAGTCAAAAATTTATATTTTTTTTACACTGAAAAAATGAACCGAGCCTATTTGTTCCATGGGTAATCAGACCAGAGTTTTCAATTTTTAAAATATTTACGGGAATAATTTTCTCGTTCAAAACTGAGTCTATTTATATTTTATTGAATATCAGAGGACATAAGAGTTCTATAAAAGGTTTTTCATTAAATTTTATTATGACTCAAAGTTCCGCATACAAAAAGTATGTCAAAGCTTATAAATAAAGGGTTCTTTTTCAGAATCAACTAAAAGTCTTTTTTTAAGTCATTTTTAGAGTTAATTCTTCAACGGATGGACATTTTAAGTTATAATTAATAGTTTTTGGACGAGTTAGTCAACAGATCAGAGAGTCAACAAAAATGAGTTATTTTTTAAAGGTTAAAAGTGTGGGATGCAGTAGTATTGTATAGATGGTGTAGTGTGAAACGTGTCATAACTTATAAATATGATAGTGAGTCATAAAAAATTAAAAAAATTAAAGAAAGGTATTTTCATGAAAAATTTTGTATTTCACTTGAACATTTGAATTTATTAGTGAATTTATAATTATTTTTATTTTATTGTCTCTAAGAGGAATTAGAGCTTCTCACAGTGTTTATGTATGTTTAGAAGACAAGAATGTATTGTGTCAGTATTTATTTATTAAATATTTTATATTTATTTTCATAATTCTTTTAGGTTTTCCATTCTGGAGTCCCTCTTCGTATCAGACTGTCTCCTTGGTCAACCTCAAAAATTTAATCAACAGAGTTGCTGCTACTTTTGTTTAACAAGATTATTTCCTTGTTCTTATTCCAACGCTTTCAAGAAACAACTTGCCATGCTATAAAAAGTATATAAATGTATTATTTGTTTTTCTATTCATTACTTTTTTTTTCAATTACTAAATATAAATATGTTTTTAATATTGGCTTATTTTAAATTGTATACAATTTATATTAATTATAATTTATATTATATAGAATGATAGGTTTTGTTGTCTATTCATACATCAAATTGTTAGTTAAGTCCTGTTAAAGATTAAACGGTATATAGATAGAAATTATTATTAATATTATTATTATTATTATATATTATATTATTATTATTATTATTTGATTATTATTATTATTATTATTATTATTATTATTATTTGATTATTTATTACGGGTATTCTTTAAACAATTAATAAATTACCCTATAATTATTAATAATTTTTTTATTTTCTAAAAATATTTTATATATAGATCTAAAAGAGATAGTTCTAGACTAAATAATCTACATATAAATTCTAATAAAATAAATAAAATTGATATAAATGGATCAGCTATAAATAATATGAATAAAGATAAAAATAATAAAGAAACAGATGAATCGAATCTCTCTCTTAAAGATAATTCTATTTCTATAAATAATAATAATATACATTCAAATAAACATCGTAAAGAATCAAATGTTTCTAATTCTTCATCTTCTTCATCTTTATTTTCATCTCAAGATAAAAATACAAATAATTCAAAAGATATATCAAATAATAAGAATAACTCTGCTGTTAAAGGTAATAGTATTCATGATTCTTCTAAAAATATTATAAATTATATAAATTAGATGAATAATAGAAATCATAGTATTGATTATTCAAATATAAATAATATACAAGAAGAGGAAAAAGAAAGAAAAGAAGAAAGTATACCAGAACAAAAAGAACAAAAAGAAGAAAAAATAGAAAAACATAAAGAAAAAGAGACAAAAGAAGAAAGAAAAGAGGAAGATGATGATGAAGAAGAAGAAGAAATAAAAGAAAGAGAAGAAGAAGAAGAAAAAGAAGATAATGATAATGATGATGATACTACAAGTATAATAACAGATACCGATAGAGTATCAAATCCTATTATTCGTGGCCGTGGTCGTGGACGTGGTAAATTACGATCTCATGGAAGAGGAAGAGGTAGAGGAAGAGGAAGAGGAAGAGGTTCATTCTATCATTATGATGATAGTGATAATCAAAGTGAAAATGAAAATGATGAAACATTTGAAATTGATAATGATAAAAATGATAAAAAAGAAAATTATCATTCTATTTCACGTCATAATTATGATTCTACTTATAATATAGATGGAAATGATTTAGATAAATATAAACGTAAAGGTATGAATATGAAATTAAAAAAAAATAAACGTCGTAATAATGATGATGATAGTTCTGATGATTATGTGAAACATAGAAGGAATAGTATTTCTAAAGAATCTTTAAAGAGAAAATCAAGTATTAAAAGTGATTATTCTTCTATAAGTAAATCAAAAGAAGATAGTATAAAGAGTTCTACTATAAATAATTCTATAAAAAATAATTCTATTCATATTAATAAACCATTATCTTCAATAGATGGTAAAACATTATTAGATCTAGAAGGATCTACTCATAAAAATTCACGGTTATTTGAAGAATATCATTCTATGGATTTATCAAATGAAACTAATAATAATAATACTAATGGTAATTATAAGAATAATAATAATAATAATTCAAATAATAATAATCAAAACTCACCAACAGATACAGTATCAACAAATTCCCGTGGAAATAATTCATCAAATAATCATGCTAATGATAAATCTACTACTACTAATAATAATAATACTAATGCTTCTAAAGATATTCCTAATGATAAATTTATTGATAAATCAGGTATATTAAATGATACAAAGAATGATCATGAATCTGAAATGGATATAGAAAAAGAAGAACGAAAACAATTACCTTATATTAATCCACCTCCAAGAACATGTATATTAAATAATATATAAAAAAGAATGCTCATTATATCAAAGAATATAAATATAAAATACAAAATGAAAAAGAATTATAAATCAAATCATAATCATGAAGAAGAAACAAATATAAATGTAGATATGAATAATATTAGAGATATAACGATCCAAATTCAAGATAATTCAGTAAAGAATTCAATGAGAATTTAAAATACTCTATATCGTTTTTTTAATTTTTGTCTTCATCTCATTCTATATATCATGTTATTAAGAAACATATTTATTATCAAAACACAACTATTGGATGTTCAAATCTATATTGATAAATTTATTCAATAGAAGTCCTTTCTTTAAGTTCATACTAATGAAATTTGATCAACACGATTTGAAATTCATTAATATAAATATATCCATGATGACGCATTACTTTTTTGTTTATGAACATGAAAAGGGAAATGTGATGAATATAATTATTCGATCATTAATTACTTTGATAATATACATACAAATATTTCGATATCTATATAAAAACTTTCATTCATCTGCTCTTATAAATAATTCGTGAACAATGTGTTTTCTTCAATATACAATATAATTCCTTCTTATTATTCTACTTCTAATACTACTAACATTAATATTATTATTATTATTATATACTATTATTATACTATTCTTTTATTATTCTTTTAATGTTATTCTTTCTACTATGAGTTCTTATAAAGCTAAGCATATTTAAATTATGGTTACTTTTCTATAATGATAATAATGGTTCCTTTAATATTACTACTAATACTTTTATTGTTTGTGTTATATACTGACACTATTATTATACCTTCTTCGTTATACTAGTAATTATATTCTTATAAAATTTCAATCTATCCTGTTATTATTTTTTTATACTATCCAAAAAATACTTTTATAATTCGTATATTATTACTATATTGTTATATATAAATTTGTTGTATTATTATTCCTATAATATTACTGATAATAATTATTTCTGCTTCTACTATTTTTATCTCTTACTATGTTATTAGTTGGGTTATAACTATTTCTGCTTGTATTTCATTAATTATATCACTATTACAATTATTGCAAAGCTATTATTCTTACTGGCTCATTATTTGTCTATTATTCTTCTAAAATAAAAATTATTACTATTCATATGATTCATTTATATGATACTATTACTTCTATTATACTCCTATCTACTATGACTACTGTTTCTACTTTTAGTAATTTTATTTTCATGCTATTATCGTTGTTTATGTAACTATTGGTAGTACTATTACATACTACAAATATTTAACACTATTACTACCATTCCTATATTTTAATAGCACTTATTATTACTATTATTACAATAAGTATATAAAATATTATGGTTAAAATGTATAGAAAAAGCAAAAAGCAAAATATTTTCTGGATAGAATATTATTAGTAATAACAATATAATTAATACAATGTTTAATTTTTTATAATATTTAAAATATCAAATAGTATACGTGAAATATTTGATCGAAATAAGATTATAAACTATATTAGATATTAGTATAGTGATATAATTAATGGCAGATTAATAATATAAGATAATATATTAGAATATGAAGTATAAAGTAATTATTGCAATCATTATTTAATATAATATTATTTCCATTGAAGAGTTATTATAAAATAAGATATGCAAAGATAACGAGTTTTATAAAACACGAATATAATACTATCATAGTTTATTATATCTTATTGAAGGAGAGCAAATATTATTTAATATAATTAATAATGAAAGCATACTAATCTAATTTAAAATTCCAGATTATTTAATGGTTTCTCTTCATTTTTTAATGAAATAATTATGCAGATTCTTATTATTATTAGCATTATAAATCTTGCTATTACATGTTATATAATAATTTTTAATATAAATTTTTCTAGAACTTAAACTTAATATATCAGAAAATATAAAAAGAAATATCATGGGACATATATATAAATAATATATGATACGATTTTAATCGTTATGAAGCATACACTAAGTTCCAATTATGTATTGTTCATTATAAGCAATTCATATAATACATGATATTTTATTTGTACTACTACATTTGTTTTTATATTGTTATATAAAATATTATTTTAATAATACTACATATTATGTAGCTTTACAATATTAAACTCTTAATATTTATGTTATATTTTATGCCTTTAGTTATGTTTGATATTCAAAGTATTTTACTGGTCTTAATAAGTATTTAACATATTTAAATGCATATTTATATTTTATGTATAATGGGTTATTATTATATCATTATATGGATTCCTATAAAGTAATTAATACTTTATTAGATATACAAATGAGACTATTCTCTATATTTTTTTGAACAATATGTTATCTTCATATTACCTTTCTCATTTTGTATTAACCACTTTATTGATCTTTTAACAATTATTAGTGTTATCTCAAACTATCTATTAGTAATTAGTTGTTACTAATACTTATTTCTAATTTGAGCACTCAACTATTCCTATTGAATATCTGCTATAATGCAATTATTGATGATGTCTGCATTATTGAAGATCATTCATTTTGTTTGTAAACTATTATTAGTATAGAAATTCATTAATAGTATAAAATAAATATTTAATATTTCAAATGATATAATGAATTGAATAAAGATTTCTATTATATGTATACTATGTCCATACATACTATGAATAATGATACTTATATTTCAGTATATTTAATATTCAAGAATTATCTATAACAATTATCAATTCTCTATTAATCTTATCCTTCAATTGATAATGTTTTATATTCGTATTATTCCTATAAACTATTATTCTTATGGTACTACTAATTATAGTGTTATGATTTATATATTTTTTTGTATCATTATATATATGCTGTGTCATTTTTATTATGAATCGATGATTAATTTAGAACCATTTATACTTATTTATTATATCTAATATTGTATTTACTTCTATATCTGCATTTTTTTTTATTCCTATTATTTTATTTTACCGTTATATACTAATGTTATTCATACTATAACTATGTTCCATCAAATTTAATAGGAATTATCATAGTCACGTCAACTTAATGTCCTACTTATTACTACCACTTCTATGTCAATACTTATAACTAGAACTAATTCTATATAATAATCAATACTATATTTAAAATGCATATAATTGAACAACTACTTCGTAATAATGTGAATATAGTTATTTATATGGACAATAATAACTCCCTTGATCCTAAATGTATTGTATTTAAAGTAATAATTTTGCATCAAATTGATATTAAATCTATCTATCTATCTATCTATTTGTTCATAAAATTTTTAGTTATAATAATAACTATCTTAATAATGATAATAGAATAACGTTAATCCTTATAGAAAACTATTAACGAAATCGAATAAATTATTCTTCTAACTATACTTCCTACATCGACATATTTCTACAAGCTAGTCTTCATCTTATGTATAGCTATTTTTTTTTATAAATTATGAATTATGCTCTAAACAGTAGATGAGGTAAAGATCTAATAGTAATATTCATTTAATTTATTATCAAATAATGTTATTTGAAGAATTTGCATACTATTCATAATAGAATACATTTCTCCTAAATTATTCATTCTAACAAAACTCCTGATGATTATATATAATCACTTTTGTAAGACCTTAAAAATATATTAACTGATATGATTATTTTTTTTTAAATATTATTTAAATATAGATAAATAAATGTAATAAACATTACCCATTTAAATTGTTATTTCACATAATGAAAGAAATTTATATTGCGTTTATTCTTCTAAATAATCTTCTCTTTCTGTCATATTTTATTACTATATTTTAAATCATTACGTCCTATTATATTTAATTGGCATGTATTTATTGCTACAACTCTTGTATTACTACAATATAACTTGATTCTTTATACATTATTCCAACAATAATACTTTATTTCTTCATTTTAAATGTATACCTAGCATTAATGAGAATAGTTCAAATATATTATCTCATTTTATCTGATTGTTTTATGTAGTAATAGTTCATTATTAAATTTAATATTGATTAATACAAAGAATATTGATATTATTTGAAATACAAAATGAAATTATTACATAACTTTAGTTAAAATACGTTAAATATATTATAAGAATATAAAAGAAATGGATATTAGATACATATTACAAGAATGTAAAAGATAAAATCATGTATAACATAAAAATATATATATATATATATATGAAATTTAAATGATTTATAATATGAAAACATAAAAGAAAATGATATTATATATAATATAATAAAATTATTAGTATTTATAATATAAAAAAGTAAAGGTTATTGTTATTCATATATTGGCTATCGCAATTATATTGAAATTTTATTACGAGTCATAAATACAGTATTTGTGATAACTGTATTAGAAGTCACAACCCTTTTATTATTTCCTTCTTCTCCTTCCTTTTCCTATATACATAAATAATTGTTATATTAAAGAGAATATATATATACATACATTTTCTGGAACATATGAGTCATCAACTTTTGTTTGCCTATATTCATGAATATCTGCAATAATCAAATTATCTGGTTCAATATTACATATAGATATAAATTTTGGAAAATCTCGTTTTCTTTTTGATAAAATTTCATTTGAATCATTAATAATATAGAATAATCCTGTATTAGATATTCGTACTTCTGGATATTCATATTGTTTTATTATTACCAACGATCCTATTTGAATGTAGCAAAGTGATTTAATTAAATGTACCTTTCTTTCTCTTCCTTGATCATGTGTGAAATACATTATGTATGAGTTATCAGTGGTTTCAATCCCTTCATCTATATCTGAACAAGTAAATATAACTGAATCGTTTATTAATACTTCTGAATAAAATGTCATAGTTATTCTTCTTAAATTATTAATTATAATATTACATATGTTAGAATCAGTTAGAATATCATAAGGAACAATATCATTTTTATTTACATTATGGAACAGTATTTCTTTGAGTGACTCATCATTTGATGCTAGAATTATGTTTATTATTTCTTTCATGTCATTATCAGATAAGTCAATTCTTTCTGATCCTCGAATTCCTTTAACGGTACTAATTTTGTTTCTATTAACTATAATGGTATTGTAACTTTCACATACTAATTCCTTATTTGATATATCATCGTTAATAATAGATTCCTCTTCATTATATAGTTCTTTATTAATCTCTAGTTGCGTTTCATCAGTTATATCATCACTTATATTAGTTGTTGTATTCATATCTGCTACTTCTCTTTCTATAATACGTCTAATAGACGACTCATTAAAATTCTTTCTTCCAAAAGAAATTCTTTTAAGAAAAGAATAAAACCTTTCTGATTGATAGGTAGATCCAGAGAAGATAGAACCAGAGTTTATTATTGAATAGTAAAGATGTTGTACAAGATGAATTTGAGTATTTAGAAGCTCCTTTGGTATCAAAAGCTCACACAAAAAGCAAAATATATTACATTGATCTCTAAACACTTCCAATAAATGCTTTGATGTATTACCATGATATAGGTATACTTGACGTATTATTGTAGCTAAAGGGTCAATAAGTACAACAAGTGGTGAATCACTGGAATTAAAATCTAAAGTTATTAATGGAAGAATACAAGAAGTGAAGAAAATCCTTGTGTGAGAGGACATGTTCCAAAATTTTTTTTCATTTAGAATATACCTAAACTCATATTCATTATCATTATATAGTGTATTAATGGCTAAAATCCTGGAGTTAAGAATTGATATATTTTCATCTTTTAAACAAAATGTACTAAGAATTGATTCAGGGTTTAATGCCTTATTTTTAGATATCTTAGAAGTATAATCGGCTACATTGTAATGAAATAATAAATTTAAAATTAGAGTACAAATATTATTGAATAGATGCATGGGATCTAGTAAATAACTAGTAGATGCATCAAAGTATGCCAATGATTCGAAGATACCAGGATTATGTTTAATACCTAAGAAAGATCCATTTTCAGATGAATTGCATCTATTCATATTTATTGTTTCTTGTGTTCTCTGTGAATATTCCTTTTCTTCAAAAGCATCATAGTATATACATTCATTAGGAAATTTGTCAATAATAGTATTAGTAGTAACAGGTAAATCATCTATAAGAGGAGTAGTTGGAGATATATTAGAATCATTTATGGCTACAAAAACAGAAGGATATAGAATTTCATTTATCTTTTTCTTATCTTCTGTTAAATGAATATATTTCTTTATACTCTTATAAGCACATTTTATACCTTCGTGAAAGCCTTCGTTCTTTCTATTCCAAGAAATCTCACAATATCTACATGGGAATGTTGAAGAGGGTCCAGTAAAGCTTCCAACGCTTGTAATAGCCATACAATCCCCATAAACATTTAGTAGAACTGCTACAACTCGCCTTTTTTCAATTCGTTCATTAATAAATACATCCATTTCAATTCCAGATGATAGAAGAATTAACTCTTTCATAAGTAATGCAAGAACAGTATTAGATAGCGATTCTTTTGTTATACAATATGTCCAGAATACTCTCTGATCATGTAATCTAGTATTATTATAATTTAATAATTTAAGAAGAATAGGAAAAGATGATTGATTAGTATCAGAGATAGGATTTGAAAAGACACAAATTCCATCACAAGTTAAATCAAAAAATAAGAAAATATCACCATTATTAATAACTTTATTCATATATTTGCGATAATTTTGTCCTAACATATATTCTGGAATTGTACTTGGCAAATGTTCTATTGGTATAGATAAATAGTATTGAATTTCCTCCTTCTTGTAATAACTAATATCTTGTATTAATGGTTTAGAAGACATCAAGTAACGTATACGTGGGATTAAAGGTATAACAGACACTTTTATGCCTTTATATAAATAAAATATTAATCAGAATAATGAAAGTTAATTTATATTCACATATAAATAGTGTATCATATACTATAAGAATATATATAAAACGTTATATATAATAAATAATATCTTGTATTGTCATATATTATATGAAGAAAAGAAAATAAATATAATAGAAAGAATAATAATAAAAAGAATAATAGTAGTATAAATAGAAATGAATTATATATATATATATATACTTTTGCTTTCACTACATTCCTCGTTTTTACATTGAGTCTTTTCTTTATTAAGTAGATTTCTTCCTCCATTAAATGATACTAGTTCTTTACAATTATCACATATGTAGATATTTTTATGTAGTGGAGTTTCAGAATGGCAAGAACAGTATTTCCGTATTATGTCCTGTCCATTCTTGGGAACAAAAAGTAATTCATGTTCAGGAACCAAAAGTTTTATGACATCATTTATTAGTTCGTATAGTTTCTTAATCTTCTCCGTACTTATTTTAAGCTGACACCAACAATCATAAACGAAATCTTCAATTCTTGAATTATCATTTATATTATTTTTTGATGATGGCTTCTAAATAGTTTAAAGAGAGTTATATGAAATAAAAAATATATAAAATAAAATATTATAATGTTTTTAAAATACCGAATTTATAATTTTTTCCAAAAACAAATCAGATATTTGTTTAGTAGTGTTTGAGTTCACGTCTTCATCTGAATCTAATTCTTCCATCAAGTGAGAAGTTTCGATGATTATATTCTCTTCATGAAGAGAGACATGATCAGTTGAAATTGCTAAATATATAAATAAAATTAAAAGTCTCTTACATCTACGTTTTGATGGAAACCCAGGAAGATCATATTGACGTCCTGTCATTGTAATGTTGAATATAATTTTTTAATTTTTTCTGATTATTTCCTTTTTTTTCATGGATAGAAATACTTTTATAACAATTATTCCCAATAATTTTGGTTTCTTAATGAAGTTCATGGTTATGTGTTAACAATTTTTGGAATTACATAAACTTAATGTCGGCATGATTTTTATGATTGTAGATTATTTGAATGAAAAATTGATGCTTAATCTTTATTTAGGTAGTTAAACACAAAATAATGTTACAAATGCAAATATTAGAGAATATTGGATTTATATTAGAATTAATTTATTGCTGATATTTCAAAATAGCCAAATTTTTCAATATGGAATAAGTTGAATTAAGTTTTTACTTTCATGGATAAATGATTAGAGAACATATTTACTTTCTATCTTGTTTTTTTCTTCTAATTATTTTCATAAATAAGCGTTTCAATATTAAATATTTCTTTATGAATAATTTGTTTACATAGAAATGATAATAATATATTTATATCTATATTAACAATTACAAGAATTCTTACTATATGATTCAAACTGTAAATTTAAGCAATATGATATATTCTTATATGAATTCTCAAGATGTATATGGTTTAGTAGTATATACTATTATATACTAGAATATATTTTAATTATATTCTATAATATTTTTCATATTTTGTGTTAATAAATCTTTGAATATTTTTTATTTTATATATAGTTTAGATAGTATCTTACAACAATCATTTAATTAAATGAAATAATAAGAAAGTAATTGAAAATACACAAAGAATTATATATATATATATATATATAATTCCTTTTATTATAGTAATTCTTCCTCTCATTTTTATTTCTAATTTAGATTGATTATTTATATAATTTATTTTAACTTATATAGTTTTCAAATGAAAATAATATTATAAATGATAGTTTGTATACTATTAATATTATCATCTTCTTAATTGAATATCTCATTTAAATACTAAGAAACATATTAACGTTGTTCTTATCTATATCCTGTATATTAAGTATATTATTAATAATACAAAATTGTATAATTTTCTTTTTGTTTGATAAACCAATTTTTGCAACAAGATCATCAATTATAAGATTTACAGAAATAAATATATTACATAAATATAAATAAAATATATTTTAATAAAATTATTATATTTGTTTTAAGACAAACAACAGAAAAATAAATAAAAAAAGATATATTTTTTTATCTTTAGCTTATCGTTAACCATGCAACAAAAGTAACATAAAACTATTTTATATAATGTTTATACTGGGAATTATAGAAATACTGCAAAAAAAAATGATATTGAAAGAGTAAAGAAATTTAAATTGAAACTGTTTGGAGCTTTTCATGAGTTTTATCGTTCGATACTATATCCTGAAATGTTAAGTATATTAATTATTAATTATATTACATTTTTAGAAACAAAAAAATGTCATTATTTGACATATGACATGGAAACATTCTTTCGGAAAGAAGCTCTCAAAAGAAATATAAATGTGTCAGCTAATAAAGCTTCGACAAAACAAATAAAGGTATATTATACTCTTATATATTAGACTTCAATACTATAATTTCTATTAAAAATTTATAGAATTGCTTAAAATACATACCCTATGTTATTAATGAAGGAGACTTAATAGATGCAAAGAATATGTTTATTGAAAATAATGGTAAAACACTTCTTGATGATGAAAATAAATTATTGGATATTATTTTAAAAATAGTAAAGGATTATATGTGTCAATATAAAAATGTCGAATCACTAAGTGATTACGATATTATTAGATGTGTGAAAAAATCTCTTTATGATAAAAAGACTCATGGAGACTTTGCGTCTTCCTTTGGGTTTTTATTACTAGATAAAGATGGATATAAAGTAGAAGATAAAAAAAAAATAAGAAGTGATTTTTTGGTATGTATTATATATTCTATATTAACACAAAAATTTAGATGAATTATCATATATAGGTTTTGCAATGGAAAAGGAATCCAGATTTTTTTGATAAAACTACGTATGCGTATAAAACAAATTACGTAGTCATCGAAAGATTGCAGAATAGTTATGACAAACTTATGGAACACAGTCTTCGTCATTCACAAGTATATCCTATTGGCTATTTATTTTATTATTGTTTCTTTATTTTATAAAAATCTAAAATAAGTTGACGCAGTTGAATCTCATATATATTTAAGATATAAATTGTTTTATATTTTATTATTATTATTCTATTAGGTTTTGTATATTATACTATACTATAAAATATTTTCTTTATTTATAATTATCTTTATATAGTAATGAAATATACATTAGTTATGACGTCATGAATTCTTAGATCCTTAAAAACTTATTCATTTATTATAATAATATATTTAAAATGTATGTATTATATATATATATATACTAATTTTCATTATTTTTATATAGATTTATTACAATTTGTAAATATAAAGCATTCTGAGTATATATCTTTTCATTTATTTTATTAATTCTTTTTATATAGATTCTTTTTGATTGTATAATTGCCCGTTACATTCAGTTTAATCTATTCTATGTATATATATATATATATATTAAATATTTCTATACATTATTTATTTCATATAATTTATAGATCAGTTTTTCTTCCACAATAATATGAGCAGTGCCTTTAATTGTATAAATATATTTATTATTGTATGATATACTATTACTATTTCTATTCATTCTTATTTTTATTTATATAGTTGATTAATATTTCTTTTATATGTTAACTAAATATGAGTTATGTAATGCTCTTTAACAAAAAGTTGTTGTTATTATAAATTTTAGTTATAAATCATTGTTTTGTTTGTTTTTACTAATGTTTATATTGATGTATATTAAAACTAAAAAAAAAACTATTTTTTTAATTAATAACTCTTTTAAAGAATATTCTATAGAATTCTGGAAATATTATATATTATCGTTAGCAATAATTTTCCAGAAAAATCGTGATAATACTATTGGACTATTTTCATTATTTTATTGGTTAAATATCATTAATAAACTAATCATATTTTATGAAAGAACATAGAAATTCTATACATCTGAAACAGTCTTAAAAATATTTAGCAACAATTTCTAGTTTGTCTTATTTTTAGTCCCATGAAAAATGCCTACCAGTGTAATATGTAATGATTTTAAGCTAAATAGGTAAATAATACATACATATATTTTCTTTTTTGAAGATGTATAAGATCCAGAATATCCAAGGTGTTTTACACAGAGTTTTCTCAAAAAGACTTCAACTTCCATGTCACAGGAATAATTATACGGTCCTAAAACAATTACAAAATAATAAAAACTTACAATACCACCATTAATCAAGTCTTCGAACCCTTTGAAAAAGGATTTGACTTGTTTAACTGTTCTTCGTTTTAGTCGATGAAGTGATTTCAATTTTTTCTTACCATGTGTTTTATTTTTATCATAAGTAACAGCAGAAATGGTTTCATCTGTTGATGAAATATCGCTAACCACTGATGAATTCATTTTTTTCGTCTGCTGATATAATAAAAAATAATTAACTGGTTAAAGAAAAACAACTAAAACACAACAGAATTATATTTTTGCGTAATATCCTATATAACCGTGATTTTTTGGAAATAATGGCCATAAATAAACAGATTCTTTTATTATTGGATCTTTCATACTATTTTCATAATAATCGTTTTCCACGTTCGAATATATATATGCAAATAAACACTATTTTTTCAAAAATATAACATAATGCAGGCTATTGTAGTAATATCCTTTGTCATTTTTACTTATGTTAAAGAAACAATTATTGACTCTTAATACCATTTTCTTTACTTCATAAAACATGACAACCGTAAAGCATTTTAAAGCGCATAAAAAACCATCAGTGATTAGTACATATCTATCTATTTTTTGACCAGATTGCATATCAATTATAATTATATACTGTTTCAATATTTTTAGAATCAATTCAAAGAAATGTATCCATAAGCAACCATAATCAAATAAACATTTTAATTAACACATTTAATGAAAGTATGTATAATAAAGTATTATCAAAAATATCTAAACAATTAAATTTATTAATAAGCTTATTTCATTAAATTCTCAATTGATTATTTCATTTTATATAATATATAACTAACTAATTATCAGCTATCTATTGGTTTAACATCTTATAGCCAATATATATTGTATACTAGTTAAACTTTTATTATATTTCATTACATGAATCTTCATATGTTGTCTATAGCCCAGGATATTCGCAAAAATAGCGTTATACTTCGCCAAATTATTGAAATAGCAGTATAAATAATAAGCTTTTATATTTCCATATCATATATTATTCATTTTAACCATTATATACATATATCGTATTTATATAATAAGGTATTATATAGTAAATACTCTAGCAATTGCTTTTTTGTAATATTATAATTTAGAATATATTACTATTACATAATAAATATCTAACTTTATATAAATATCCATAATTAAATTATTATTATATATTTCAGAGCAAATAAAAATGAATTGTAATCAATATATTTATTTAGATTAGTTTCTAATATAAATAATAATTATATTTATATATTATTGCTTTTTATTTATAAACTGTGCTATTTTTACTTCTTATATGCATTATTTAAATATTACTATATATATAGAATAAAGCAACGATTTATGGATCAAAATCAATTAAAGATGAATTAGAAGATGAAGCCTATAAGCTGTGGGTAACGCTGGAACTTCCATATGAAAAATTCCATGATATTTTAGTTTATACAAATTCAACGTTCAAATTGGTAGATAGTAGTTATAGTACACTTCTGAATAGCAATTATGACTCACAAACATACATCAGAAGCATTAGATCTAAACAATTCTTCTTTCCAGCTTCATTGAGACTTTATATATGTCCTGAATGTTTAAAAATTACAAATGCTACATCTTCTAGAAACAGCCTATCTTACGACGATATTAAATGTTTCGAGCATAACGATATTTCAGATGATAGTATATATATATAATGATATTTAAGTATCTTAATAAATACTTAATAAAATTGTACTATTCACTATATTCTATAGAAATATATCATACAACAATACTTCCTATTATCCCACGAATAAAAAGACTTCTTTCTAATGCTGATCTTCTAGAAGATATATCGTTTTACAAGAAGGACGATATAATGCAACTGCTAAGTCTTCATAGTCATGAAGACTATTATATTCAAACATCAGAGATGGATACTCGTAACATAACACAAAATACATTAGTTGATATCCCTTATTTCTTTTATGGTTCTACATTTTATAAATATACGCAACCTCTTGTAGAAAAAGGCGATATTTTCCTCTTTTTTTCTGTGACTTCTGATGGGATAACTGTATTTAATAAACCTCAAAAGGAAGAAAATAAATCCAGTTATCCTATAACTCTTAAACTTCTTAATTATAACCAGCAACGGAAATATGATCATCGAAAATTATGGTGTTATGCATGCCCCACGAGTAATATGATCTCTCCCTTAATTGATATACTTAGCAGCGAGTTTCAACTTTTAAATGAAGGCTTAGATATTTATATAGATAGCATTCAACAAACAAAACGGGTAATAGGAATTCTACTCAATGTATATGGAGATTACCCTGCAGTCTCAAAAATGGTAAACACACCTTCATCTTCAAGTGTACACCCGTGCCGTTTTTGTAGAATGACAGTACGTAGATCTAGAGATTCTGCATTTCATGAAGGAATCAAGTGTTGTTATGAAGAATCTCGAGAATTCAGAATTTCAGATGAAGGAATAACAACATTTTTTATACCAACTTATTGTCCAAATGATCCTATGAATACAAACAACATTATAGTAGATTACATCGATGAATCAAATATTGATGCAAATATGTGTGTATCCTTATCATCACCATTAGAGATTCCTTCATCAAGCATATATAGTGACTCGTTAACATTATATAGTCCTGTTCTTCGTTCATCTGAATCATCTTCTTCAATAATACCTGGAACAAATGAAGTGAGTCCAGAAGAAAGAAATCTAGGATTCAGTAAACTTACATACTTCAATATACTTCAATCATGTTCCCTTGATCCAATGCACTTAATAAATAATGTAGCTACATCACTCATGGAGTACCTATGGAATTATCCAAAGACAAACGCTTATTCCAAATTAAAATATACTATGTCTCAAAATGAAATGCAAGACTTCATTACAAGAATATCGCTAAATGAGGAAAATAAGAAGATTATTATGGAAAGAATAAAAGATATGAATATATTATATGATACTGATATGTATCAACTTATATCTATTCTAAATGACTTGAACTTCTATTCATCAACATCACATACACGTATTCTTCTTTTTTCAACAGTATTTCCTATCCTTCTATCTGATTTTACTTATGAAGATTCACCTTTAATACTAATAATAGAAATATTTGGTTCTCTTATTAGTGATATAATGAGAATTAATCCAATAACAGAAAAGGATAATCTACTCACTTTTGAGAAGAAATGTATTCAATTCGTATCCATAATTGAATCTATTCTACCTTCTGCTTTAATAACAACTCAAATTCATAGTATAAAGCATTTAGCGTCATGTATCAGGGACTGTGGTTCTCTTTTCTATACTTCGACTTGGGAAGCAGAAAGATCATATCGTAATATCAAGAGAATAACTAAAGGAACAAAATCGTTTAATGAGTCAGTAATAATCAAAGTTCAGGATCAAGAATCAATACAGATACATATAGCACCTCAGATATCTTCTACTACTGCTGATAACAATACAAATGACGGTAGATTTACATCCTTACAACATAAAGAGATTCTAATTAAAGATAATCCAGAAATAAAATCATTTAAAGGTAAAGAAAGCCACTCTCTGCCAAATATCATAGACAGAGATAAACTTGCAATAATATTATTATTATCTTCTAAATGCTCTTCTTTAATTCAATCCAAGCTTTTTTCGGAAGTATTTCATGAGTCAGACACTCCTTATAGAAGAGAAGAGATAATAAGAAATAACATAGATATCCAAACCAAATTGCTTGATAAATTTAAATTACTGAGAAAATATTGTTATGATTCTGTTATAGTGAATAATAATATTCTATTCAGAGTATATAAAGGATTAACAGAAGGAGCCAAAAATAATTCATATATATTAAGAATCTCCCCAATCCAGTCTAATTCTGGAGACTTTGTAATGCATCCTTTTTTGTATAGTATACTATCTTTCATACAAATAGAAGACGTATTAATATTAAAGTTGCATAAGTATCCTGTTTCAAACTACAGTCAATCAAGACTATATGCATACTTTATTAATCGTTCTAAAACAATTACATCCCAACTAGAGACAGATTACGAATACTTTCTTTTAGACTCAATGAAACCATTTAATATTATATGTGTAGATTTCGGTATATCGAAAGAAATAACTAATGATATCAACGGTGAATATGTAAGTAATCTATTGTATTTCAATATATATATAATTTCTATAGATAGGAGAGAATAATAACAACAACTCAACTTTGAAGAAGATAAATAGAAAGGATTCATATGTTGTATCTGTTTTTATACCATACAAAGCAATTTTATATGAAGATGATAATAACTAAATTTTTTTAATTATGTTTCAATGTTTATTATAACTTTCTAATTTATATAATAGTCTATTCCTGTTATATTAAAAAATTGTATTTCTTTATCTACATTCTTTGTTTTGTTATAAAATAAGTAGATGTTATAAGGTATAAGTAGATTTTATAAGGTATAAGTAGATATTATAAGGTATAAGTAGATATTATAAGGTATAAGTAGATATTATAAGGTATAAGTAGATATTATAAGGTATAAGTAGATATTATAAGGTATAAGGTATAAGTAGGTATAAGTAGGTATAAGTAGGTATAAGTAGGTATAAGTAGGTATAATAAGATATAAGTAGGTATTATTAGGTATAAGTAGGTATAAGGTATAAGTAGGTATAAGTAGGTATAAGGTATAAGTAGGTATTATTAGGTATAAGGTATAAGTAGATATTATTAGGTATAAGGTATAAGTAGATATTATTAGGTATAAGGTATAAGTAGGTATAAGTAGGTATAAGTAGGTATAAGTAGGTATAAGTAAGTATAAGGTATAAATAGGTATAAGTAAGTATAAGGTATAAGTAGGTATAAGTAAGTATAAGGTATAAATAGGTATAAGAAGGTATAAGGTATAAGTAGGTATAAGTAAGTATAAGGTATAAATAGGTATAAGAAGGTATAAGGTATAAATAGGTATTAGAAGGTATAAGAAGTTATAAGGTATAAGAAGTTATAAGGTATAATAAGTTATAAGGTATAAGAAGTTATAGGGTATAATGTATTATACGTTATAAGAAGGTATAAGAAGGTATAAGAAGGTATAATAAGGTATAAGGTACTAGAAGATATTTTGTATAATGTATAAGGTATAATGTATAAGGCATTATAAAGTATAAGATATAAGAAAATAATAATGAACATGAAAACATAATTATTACATTATTACTAACATACATGCTAGAAAATATATTTATATAAAACTTGATGAAATATTACGTTATAAATATATATATACATTTCTTTTTTAGTTTTTGGTAGGATTTGCTGGTTCCTTTTAACAGTTTTCTTTTATATTCTTAGACATAAGATATCGGATACTAATTTATCTCATCACTTTTTGACAGACTATTCATAATAATAGAATAAGAATCTCTCAATATCATATGAATGATTGACTCAACATAGTTATATTGATCTTCAAATGTAACTCAATATGTTTGAATAGCAATAGTATATATTACCTAATGAAGTAGTCATAAAGAACTGTATATCAGTAATAGTTTAAAGAGTTACCAATATAAATGAAAAATCTAAAGACAACAGCATACTCAAGAAAAACCGTAAATCAAATATATAATGTGTTCTAATAGAAAGAATAGATAATAGATAATAACATGTATAAGAAAATAAACAATAGATACCATTAGATCTTAATATAACGACTGAGATTTGGCAAAACAACAACGATTACATTAATATACTAAATTCTATATATAAAAGAATAATTTTTAAAATAACACAATAATATATATTGATATATATACTACCACATTGTACGAGTCTGGAAATCATGACTAGTTTTCAGGGAATGTATAACAGAAATTGAAGAGTAATAGAAATATAGAAAGGTAGCATTCACGGTAGAAGAAGTCGTTTTTATATATTTATAAGAATATATAATAGTAAGTGATTTTCAATATTATTAAACAATATTGTAGCATTGATGTGTAACATTAGTATTTATTACGAAGACTGAGAAAACGTATACTATGGATATATAAACGATACATTAATACTAATATTTATATATAACATATATATAATATATATACGTTTTATTTCTATCCCATTTAATTTGAAGATACTGATTTTATTATTCGTTTATATATACATCTATTCATGTTGATAAATAATATATAGTTAAATATATATATATAAATATATATATGTATATATATGTATATAGAAGTTTTGTCTTTACTATTAGAAAGTTAAAGAGTCGATTATGAAGATATAAATACATACTTATGAAGGGAAGAAATGGATTGAAGATATTCAAATGATAGATTTGTAACAATATAATATTATATATAAAAAGTACAGTTCCTAAATATGGACAAACCAATATTGAGTTCTAAATTCAATAGTAATAATAGAAGCCATTAAATACATCATTAAAACTTTTACTGCAATTTAAAGAGATAATTCTACGAATCTTTATAAAACTAGATCATTTCTGTATTCTTAAAAAATATCAAACATTTTAAATTGATTCTGTTTCTATATTTAAATAACATTAAAAAAATATATACATGAATACAAATATCATTATAAATAATAATACGAATGAAATATTATTATATTATATACAATTATTTCATTAACACTGTATATAAGAACAAAAGCATCATGTAAAATTCTATAAAAAAAATTTATGAATTAATTAAATAAATGTAGATAAATAAATAATAAATAAAAGATAACCAAAATTATTAAATGTAAGAATATGATATAAAATGAAAATAAGCTAATCAATAAAACATACCATAGTACTTTCAATAAATGCCAAGTAATTGTTTTTTTCATATCAAATATCCAATCAAGGTATCATCAAAATAAATCAAATAGACACTATTTCACGACGTCGCTCAACTTCTTTAATGTGTAATAATGTAATACAAGAATAAATGGTTGATACTAATTAAGAAATTCATTAATTATTTAGACAGCTATATTATTACAGTAATGTAGTATAAGCAAATAGAAAAATTAATACTGAAATGTAAATTTTCTATGTATTATACATGAAAAAGTAAAATAAAATATGTGTATTTCAAAAATATATTATTCATTGATGTATCCAGTTAAATTGAATCTTCACAACAATTGCTGCTTTCTTGTATGATCATTTGCTTAAAGATATTGTCTTAAAAACAAAACACACTTGTGTTTTGTTATGTGTTTTGTAGTGTTTTTGCAATATTTATACTGATATGAAATCGTCGTCATCGATTCAGAGTTAAACCTTACTGTTGTTAACAATACTAGAAACACTCTACCAAATAGAATCAGATCAAACTATACCATATTTGGCTTATGTTTACATTAATATGTATTCACTACAAACAAATCTATTGCGGATATAAATTTATAAACTTGAAAATTTCATCTTTTCAATCATTATATTAAATTAACAAATGTAGTATTGTTCTTTTTGATTTATTATTTATCTCCAACATTTTCAGATGCTACAGAGTATTTTATCAATAACAAAATATGTTTTTGTTATTCATGAAAAAACATAATGTCTAAATTTTTTTCATGTGTTTCACAAACTTGTGTTTTTTAAAATCTACTTTTGGATTGGAGAATATATCATAGTGCATTGATTATATATATATATAGAAAACTATTCATATTATATTGTTTTCAAGAATGAAACAAATAAGAAAGGTTTAGATTATTCTTAAGCTCAAACGACTATTTTTAGCAATCTTTTCATTGTATTTCCTATGAGTTTATTATCTATTTCGTTTTATAATATTAGGATGGACAAAAGACATAAGATATAATCATTTAAAATACTTAAATTTATTTACAAATAAACAATACAAGAAGTACTATAATGGAATAGAAATTCTATTAACTCATATCGTTTAATATCTACTGTAAATATATATACAATTCTTAGAACTGTAACAATATCAATATGTAAATAATCAGTAAACATTTTACAGATATTATGTTCTTATTGAATAATTAGAAATAATAAATATATTTTTATACAAACTGTATATAAATGAAAATCTATAGATACTATTATTATATTATTAATGAGATAATTGATAGAGACAATAAGAACTTTGCATTTATATTTTATATGATTTATACATAATGAACAATCATATTGACTTTCTTTACAACTTGAATAGACTAAAGGAGAAAAATGCTAACTTTGTCTAATTCTTTTACAACTAGAAAAAGTCGATCGTTGCATTTCTTTAATTCAAAGAAATCTAATTTTTTTCAATAAGACAGAAATAAATTTATTTGAAATATTTCCTTTTTTATAGCATATAGTAAAGATATAATTTTTTACTAAAATGAATTAAAATGAACCATCAACAAAAAGTAAACATATATATATTAGTTAACATATCATATAGTAGCAAAAGATTTATTAATAACTCATAAATATATGTATTACTACCTTTTTTGTACCATTATTTGTTGAATGTATATGTAGATAAGATACAAATGACAATAATACTGAATAATAGCACAAAAATATAATTTAAAAGGAAAAGAAGGAGAAATTAAATTGAATTTATTTTAATGTTTTATCTCTACTCTGTTATACATAATTAAATAATAAAAACCGGAATGTAAGAATATATAAGACTAGTAATATATATGTTGAAGAAAGCATCGATTCTGTTTAAATAATAGCATGATTATTGTAGCATCAATAAGTATATTAATCAGTAATCTTAACAAAAAAAGCAGAAGTAAGAAAAGAACAAGTAACTATTTAAGTATTATAAGCAAAACTAATAAATAAACTAAAATATGTAGATGTTGAACAATACAAATGCAAAGCGAAGAATTAGTAGTAGTAAATGATGATGACACATAAATAATAGTAGTTATCTAATTAGAAAAATATTAAAAATGTTTCAAGTATAACATACTCTGAGGATAAGAAGAGATTCAGAAGATTCAAATTTAATTAATATAATACAAGTATGATGAGAAGTAGTGTGGTAATTCTATATATAGCATTACTGTTATGAATTTTAATGGTGGAGCATCAATAGAATAATAATAATTTATGAAATAGGAATAAAAATGTAAACAAAAAGGAGAAGTATAACAAGAGTAATATTAGTTATGTAAAAATTTGCTTTAATAACCCAATTATAATATAATATTAAAACATAAAAATGAAGTATTAGTATTTGCTATAGAAGATATTGTTTATTTAGGTAACAAAAATATTTCAAATAATTGTTTTTATATTAATAAAAGTTGAAATAGTTAATCTTTTCTACGTTATATATGCATATGTAAACGAATATACACAATTATATATTAATTAAGGCAATAGAGATAACTATATGAATGTTTATTGTTTAATATAAATAGTAAGAGAATGAGTAATAGAAAGATATAATTAAACATCTAAATATTATATCATTAATGTTATTAGAAGGATTTTTTGGAATAAAATCAGGTAAATATTATTACTAATAACATAATTAATAATGGTTAAGAAGTAATATTATTTTATAGCCAATAAATATCATGTAGCAATAGTATAAATATAATTTGTAGATAGAACAAAAATATTATTAGATTAATGTAATTTATCGAAAACATTGAGAAGAATATAAAGGAATAGTAGGAATACGATTAACAAAAGATATTCAAATGGATAGAAAAAGTACTATTACTAGTAATAGTATTCATTTATAAACAATATTTCGACAGTAATAGAAGTGTCAGTAGTAAAAGCAACACAAGAATGTTACCTGATCATAATTAGTACAAATATATAGAGCTATAACATGTATTATTTTATGTAGGCGGACTAATATAACAATTACGTGTAGTACTAGGAATAGTTCAATAAAATCATCCTAGAATGCCAAATGAAGTAAAATATATGAGTGGTTAGCCATTTTAGAAATAACTTTAATCGTTATGTTGGAAATAATCAGATATATATGTCAATCATTGTATAAGTGGAATTATCCAAATATTTATTACAGTATTATGGTTGAAGTAATAACATAAAACAAATAATACAAATCGAGGATATGAATTTATATCTAGGGGTTTTTGGATTTACATGGCTTTTATAATATAAAGAATAAAAAGAGAATTAGTAAAAGTATCACACGAGAGAAACTAGTTGTAGTAAGAGTAAAAGCATATGCATTCAAAGAAAATACAAATGATCCAATTATTAAGGCACATCAAATTAATAATAGATATAGAAGATTATTATGATTAGTATAAACACAAAAAATTATTATCCATTAGAGAAGGAAGTACTCAATAATAAATAAATTGTTTAAAGAATAGTTGAAGCAATAATATGGCAGTTATAGAAGTAGAAGAAGTATAAATAAACAAATCTAATCTTATAAAAAAATATATGTATATATATAAATATATCATAATAGAATAATAATAGGAATATTGGCTATTTAAATAGTAGCAAAGATAGAATAATAGATTGAAGACTGGTAGTTTACTGTTATCAAAATTCAGTAATACGATATATTGTACAAATATAGAAGATATAAAATAGGTACAAATCCATAATTAAGTAGACATTTTCATGAGAACCAACAAATGTAAGAAAACAATAAACCAATATAAGCAGTATATAATATTACAAATAAATAAATCAGTAGAATCAATACAACTAATAAAAGGACTTTCATAATAAACAATAATAGCTAATACTAATAACTGAAGATAAAACTTACTATATATAAAATTGTATATAAATGCATACATATGTATATATGTATATATGTGTCAAAATATAAATATATGTTTATATATATGTTTATATACATTTCATAATTATTACTTTCTTCGTTGAATTAAACTCTACAAAATGTTCATCATCCTTTATTCACAATTTTGAAATAATTACCATGGTTTATTTACAAATAAATGTTCATAGCCACTATATGCAACCTCATCTATATAAAAAGAAAATAGTTATATTATTAATACATATGTATTTACATAATTAGTGTGTACCTAGAACAATGTATTATACATATATTTGCTCAATCATAATAAGTACTATGATTCACATAAAAATGTCTGAAACAGACTCATGAATAGAATCAGATAAAATAAGGAACGATTGAACAAAACCTAGTTAATAATATAATAGACAATATGTATATATATAAGATACTTTCATAACACATATTACGATCATAATTCCTAATCTGTTTATTTCCATAAAATAATACACTAGTTCCACATATTGAATAATTTGAAAATTCTTTCATTCATTGATACAATGTAAAAACCAAAATTGTATAGATCATAGAGATTGTTCAAGATCATTGAAACACTTTATATACAGCAAAAGTAGATAAATTCATAAATAATAAGATGATAAAATAATAAAATCAAAAGAAATGTGTTAATGTCAACCAAAACTTTAACCTAATATAACATAAAACAGTCAACAATGTTAGTATTTAATAAATAAAATAAGAGTATAACTGAAATACAACAAAGAAGAAAAAATAATTTATAATTATATACGGAATGTGAATAACAATAATAACTTCCTATATCGTTAACATCTGAATTGTTGACCAACCAAGAAAAAGTAAAGAAACTTTTGAAATATTGATATCTTAATTCATTGACTTAGTGAGTATTCATAATTACAAAGAGACCAACAATCAAGACTACGAAGAATGAATTCTAAACTATAGTAGAACACATTTCTGTATATAAAAGACAAATCAAAAGAAAAATCAAAATCAGCTTTCTTTTTTAAATTTTTTGACTCAATTCTTGTTTTCTTTGCCATCTATTTATTATTTGAAATATGCACATATTTAGTAATGTGTGTTGTATTGAATGTAACCGATTTATTTTTGGTTACTATATTTGTTGAGAAGAGTTGATTCAATTCATTCCATTTTTTTTAAAGTAACACAATGATCATATTGCATGCTTCTTACATATTCTGTGTACTTTCCGCACTCATAGAAAGCTATCATTCTTCAAATGATTATCAACACTTCTACATGAATTTCAGAAACAACTAGTCTATGCAAATATTTCTTGTCATACTTATGGATATGACTGTAAGAGCTAATATGTATCATAAAAAGTCTTATTGAATTATTATTAGAATAATCATGTCACAATGTGCTGAATGTATTTTCTTTATGTATTGTTGTGATTGCAAATAATGTTTCTTTATCATTCAGAGTCACACTGTAATGAATTATAGATATTTAATTATTTTAATAAGTAATTGTAATAATTAAAGAATTCTTTTTTCCTTATATGTATTATTTTTACTTGTTTCATAATTTTTATAAACGACATAAACAGTATATAGAATACAAAGAATAATAATTATTAATTAATTAACCTATTTAAAAAACAAAATAGCACCATACTAGAGTGTCATTATGGGAATTTTTTTTAAAGAAATCCTAATTAATTTATTAAAATTTATTTATCTCTTTTTATCATTTTATTTTATTTTATTTTAATTTTTTATGTTCAGATAAACTAGATATATCATATGTGACTCATTTATATGATAATTCTTATTTTACAAGTCACCTAACACATTTACTGATTTTGAGGTAAATATTATTATATAAACTCATTGAGTTGCTAATCAGACTTGAAATGATAGCGTAAACAATAGTATAATTGTATAAATATTCAAAAATTAATATTTAAAAAGTTGACTGAATTACGACTCCTGTCTATTTGTTTTCAATAATAGAAATAACTGTCACATTACAGATAGTTGTCTATACATAAGTATATAATTAACAAACAACAACTCTTACTTGCCTAATTGACTGATTATAAAAAGCCTTTAAAAGTGACTTATTTTTGCCTTTCTATGCCTCAGACACCACATTAAGTCATTATTATGTGTTTATTGTCTAAAAGGACTCTAAATGAAAATTCATTAATTAAACTTTTATCAAAAATTTCTCTAAGTCAGTGAAAAAGAGTCAACCTTTTGCATTTTTTGAATTTAAAAAAAATATTAGGTTATCCCCATGGGAAATACACCTTTTTGACTGAAAAAAAAATACCAAATTTCTTCGTGCCTACTAGTGAATCAAATCACCAATCAGTCTTTCAAAATGAATTACATCCTTCTGAACATCACCAATCTTATTACCATCAAATTCTACCTTCTCTTTCACCATTCTTAATAATAAAAAGAATAAAAGAAATATGAAAATTTTTTTTTAATTAAAATTGTGGAAAAAAGTTTTCGTGTGAATAAACGAAACATAAAGTTAATTGAAACAATTATTCATGATTATTTTTGTCGAACAATTTTCGGAGATTTTTCTCTATTATTTATATACTTTTCCGAAATAATGCATTATTTCTTTTTCAAGCCCAATTTTTACTTTTTATTTCAAATAGAATTTCAATATATGTTATTGCCAACGTTGTGAATTTGTTTTAATTAATAATACCACTAATCAGTCATAATTGTATATATCAAATTATCAAAGTGAAGTATATACAGGTTTATACTATTATAATAATATATGTCATTAGTTTTATCATCAAATGAATACACATTTGTTAAAAAAAGTATACTTTTTAAGCTCAAATGAAAACAAATCAACAGTTTCAGTTCTTTAAATATGCATCTAGATTTCTGAAGAAGTTGATTTATATATCGTTATTTACAAAATAATTACCGACAGAGCTTAATTCGTTTATTCTAAAGTTACACTTGCCTTAAAGACATCTAATTTCTATCAATTAGCGTTATTTATCTATTATTATGTACTTTAAAGTCACAATTATTAATTTATATTATTTAAAAATAGTTTTTCTAAGTATATGAGATAAAACATGTCTTTAACGAGAATAACTAATATGAAAAAAACTTATATATAATATCAAATAGAATTAAATCAATACTATTTTCCTTGACTAGAACATATTTTTTATTTGCTATTAATAATTCTTATTTTACATATACGTTTATCTCTAGATTTTTATGTAATATTCATAAGTATATAAAACAAAATTAATATCTATAAATATATCAAAGTATTAGTATTATTATAGAATATGTACTCAAAAAGACAACTAATATAATGTATGTCTCTTATTTACCAAAATATAAGCTAATATTCAATTCTTTAGATTAAGAACTTTATATAATAAATACTTTTAAACTATAGTTAATTATTATATAAAATATTTATATTATTATTCTTTTATTATTATATATTTCAATGTAATATTTACTAATTCTCTCATTATTTTTATAAAAATATACATATACTATTTTATACTTATCAATAAGACTAGCCTATTTTATGATATCAAATATATGTATACTTTCTGTACAAGTAAACAAGACTATAAAATAAATTAATTACAACTTTAATCTACATAATTTACACGTTTCTAAACGTTACAAGATTTATGGTGAGGATATATGGAGTATTTAGAGTCCTATTTACTACAGCTGAATATATAGTTGACTAATTCTTTCTGTGAAAAACTAAATAAAGAAAAATTACAAAACTCTGTGATGTTTGTATAACTACAAAGAAATCTTTTGGAAACCTCTGTAATAAAACTATAATAAATAGTTAATATATACAAAAGAATGATATCTGAGAAAAAGAAACAAAAAATATAATAGTACTCTTCTTTCTTTAACAGAAAATATCAATCTCTTTCCACATCACTAGGAATTGTACAGTGATCTGTATCATCAAAAATTGATGAAAATGTTTTTTTGTCTTGACATTTCAATATAACTTTTTTAACAAATAAAGTATCTTTATATATGATAGTCAATTATTGTCAAGAAAAATATGATAAATGAAAGGAAGATTTTGAGTGAGATAAAGATTTATTGACAGAATAATGTGACTACTATCATAGAAACTATCACAAAAAGTCTTTTTATATGTTCGAAATCTAGTTTTGAATTACTATTTGTAAAAATTCATTATATACTGATCATTTTTGCTAACATGCTGTTTTAAACAAAACATTAATATGAACGAGAACGATAAAATAATTTTTAGAAAATAATGAAAATATATATAATTATATTTAAAACATATTGAATTTAAAATAAGAAGAATGAATTTATATTTACATATTAAGATTAATATATATATAGAATTAAAAAGACTAAGTATTCTACATTTACAAATATTTGAATATATAAAAAGGATATTATATGAAAGATAAGAAGAGTTTTATTTTTAGTTTTATGAGAGAGAAAGTATGGAGATATAGGATATGAGATGATTAAAAAATAATAAAATAAATAAAATCATTTTTTTTATATACAGGCATTATATACAATAAGCGTTAGACACTAATAAGAAAACTATAAATATGAATTATATTAAAAAGAAAAAATACATATAGACAAGTCGATATGAAATAGAAAAAAAAATTTAAAAGGAAATAATCTATGATATGTAATAAATTTTAAAGTATAATATATAAATATATATATAATATCAAATATTAAAAATTAAAGTGAACGAAGTCTTCGTTTATTAGCATTAACAATATGAATAGAATTAGGTTCAAGAGTAATAGTAGTATCACTATAGATCATTCCTTTGTTTTTAATAAAGAATGATTTGAGTGGATCTTCTAAAGATGATAATATATCAACAGTAGTATCAGTATAAGAAGTAGGAACAGAAGCACGAATAGTAAAAGAAGTCCTAACATCTAAATTATCATTATTATATTCATGGAAATTATAAACATCCATAGAATAATAGAGTTGTTTTGTAGTTTGAAGAATATATCTCTTAAGAAGAATCTTGATTTCACAAGTAAATTCTTGCATAAATATATCAGAAGCAGAATAAGTAATATCAATATAGGTAAGATCACTTCCAAAAGGAGGATTAATAGGTTTACATTGATATTGACGTCTAGTATTATAAGAATCATAATGACGTTGTAAACATCTTTCACTTATTATACCTGTATAACCAGAAGGACATGATTCATAATGATATTCAGTAAGAGACACACTTGATAAATCATCATATTCACATATATCATTAAGAGACTTAGAGTCAATAATACTAGGAACAGAAATATAAATATAATTATGGAAAAGATAAGGATTAGTAGAATGTAAATTATCAATAATAGAATTAACAGAAACAGGAATATATTTTTCTAATGTTGTTAAACTAATATAATTTGATTCAAAACGGAAATGAAGTGTAACAGTAAATATACCCTATAGATATATATTATAGATTTATTATTAAATTAGTGATTTATTATTATACTATAAAAAAATATAAATAAATAAAAAATAATACATACATTTTCAAAAGTATAACTATAAGCATAATCACGAATAGATCCTAATTTATAAGCAAAAGAACGAATTACACTTTGAGAAATAAGGAATTCAGCATCACTATCATAATCATATATAGCAAGATTATTAAATATATAATTAACATCAATAAGTGAATGACCAGCTTGAATATTCTTATCAACTATAAAAATAATATATTAATATTATAAAGTAAATAAAATAAATAATAATAATAAATAATAATAAAATAAATAATAAAAAATATACCTAATCCAGAATAATCAGTTTGTTCAAATTGTGGACCATTAATAGTAGAAATACAATTCTTAGTAATATAACCTATATTAATATCATTATTAATATATAAAGAAGCTCTATATCCAACAAGTGTTTCAGGCCATATTCCATCTTCATCTATTATACTAGAACAACTAGTCTTCTTTATACATTCAGATTCATATACATATTCATCAGATTTACATTCTGTACACATTGTATTACCATTTAATAATTTATTTGTATAACCATTTATACATAATTGACATATCTTAGATCCAGATGTAGACCAATATTGACCATAACAACCTGTCATAGTTTCTATAGATCCATCAGGACATATCATACCAGAAGGACAAGTATCACATACTTTTGTTCCATCATCAGGATTTATATATACAGGATATTGACCAGAATTACATTCAGTACAATTATTTTCTATTGTTTCATCCCATTCACCAGTTATAGAACAGGATAACCATATACCACCTTCATAACAATGCATTCCTGATTTATGACCAGCTGCTGTTTCTGGTATACTAAATTCTAATTCATGATAATTCACTATCTTTGAAGGACAATATATTTGTTTACATGTATTTATTATTGGAGACCATAAATTATCAGATAAACAATTACGAATTATACTACCAGAATAACCATCTTCACATTTTAAGGATACTGATCCACCTACACTTGTATCAGGGAATATATAACCATTCTCTTCTATAGAATTACAATAAGCAGAACTACTTACTATTGATATTATTACATCTATACTACCACCTTCATTTCTTAAAGTAATTGTATAAGATGATAAAGGAATAATAACAGTAGGAGTACCACTTATCATACCTGTATGAATATCAAAAATAAGATTCGAAGGTAAAGAAGGAGTTATAGAAAATTGAACATTTAATCCTTTATAAGTAGGAATAAGTGGAGTCATAGGTGTATTAATAGGAATAGAAATTTGATTTTGAGGATAAGAAACATCATAAGGAGCACGTAATTCACATGAATCTTCTATAATAGATCCCCATGTAGCAGGATATACATTATTACATATACGATGAGAATTACCTATATAATACATAGGATCATTACAATTTATAATACTTTCTTCTCCAGCAATAGTTTTAGGCCACATACCATCACTTTCACAATATAATTCATTTATAGTTATGGATATAGTAAATGAATCATTATAAGGTTCAGATAAAGATATAGTATATATAGTAGTATCAAGTATAGTAGTAGAAGAACCAGAAATAATAGCAGTATGAGTATCAAATGAAAGTCCATTAGGTAATAAAGGACTAATAGTAAATGATTGAATAGGTTTAGAACAAGGAATATCATATATAGGCATAGATTCTAATCTACTTATACTAAATATATTTTGAGAAGGAATACAAGATACAGTTGGTATATAACAATGATTTTCTACAGATTCCCATATACCTTCTGAATTACATTTTCTTATATAAACACCTTCATAAGGAGTAGAACAGGAAATACTCATACTTGTATTAATATCAATAGAATTCCATTCTAAATTATAAACAGAATCTATATCAGTCATACATTGCTTTATAGAACATGTATTAATAGTATTAGACCATGTACCATCTAAATTACATTTCTTTGTTATACTACCTTCTAATCCTTCATCACATGATTTAGTTACTGTTGTATTTGTAGGAGTAATATCCCATATAACATCATCTTCAATTATACTATTACATGTATTTCTAGTACATGTATTTATAATTTCACTCCAATAACTATTATCATTATCTATACATTCACGAGATATTATACCATTATATAATTCATTTTCAGGACATAATAATTCTATCTTTGTACCAGCAACACTTTCTTCATATTTACCATCTTCACTAGCATCACATATCTTATTAAGAATTGTTATTGATATTATTACATTATTAGATTTATCTTCATTATAAGCAGTAATTGTATATTCAGTAATATCAGAATAAATTAAAGGAATACCACTAATAGAACCATTTTCATTATTAAATATTAATCCAGATGGTAATTCAGGACTAATACTATAAGATGATACATAATTTTCTATTATAGGCATTATATTTACATTAGATGTCTTTCTATACCAAATATAACTACTTTCATCATAACTAATAGTAGGAATCTTATATTTACATGTATTTTCTTCATCTTCCCATGTAGCAGGATATACATTATTACATACTCTAGTAATACTACCTTCTTTAAAAGAATCACATTCATGTGTAGATGTTGTACCACCAATAGCAAAATTCCATTCACCATCAACATTACAATATAATTCATTTATTACTATATTCATTTCATAACCACCAATTAATGGACTATTTACACTTATTATAAATTTATTTGATGGTATTAATGTTGTTGTAGGAATACCAGATATTATACCAGTTTCACTATTAAATATTAATCCAGATGGTAATTCTGAATTAATAGAATAAGATTCTATTATTTCACTATTACAACTAATACTATATTCAGGAACAGGTTGTAATCTAACTATATTTATTTCTGTTATACTTGGTATACAAACAACATTAGTAGATGTACAATGATCAATTGGTTCAGACCATGTCTTATCTAAATTACAGAATCTTTCATAAGTACCAATAAATCCATCACCACATGAAATTGAAATTGATGTATTAGTAGGAATTGATTCATAAGTCTTACCATCATAAATATTTTCAGGACATTTCATTCTTATACAACTATCAGTTTCTGTACTCCAATAACTATTATCATTATCTATACATTCACGAGTAATACTACCTTCATATAATTCATTATTTTCACATGGAATACTAAATGAATTACCACTACTAGTTTCTTCATAACCATCTTCTGTAGCATCACATATCTTATTAAGAATTGTTATTGATATTATTGTACTATTAGATTTATCTTCATTATAAGCAGTAATTGTATAATTATTTAATGATTTATATATTAAAGGAATACCACTTATAATACCATTCTCATTATTAAATATTAATCCAGATGGTAATGTAGGATTTATAACCCATTCTGTTACTATATTCTCTATATTTGGTATTATATTTACATTTGATGTCTTTCTATACCAAATATAATTTATTTCATTATAACTAATTATAGGAGATTTATAAACACATGTATTAATTATTGATTCAGACCAACTAGCAGGATATTCATTATTACATAATCTTGTTATACTACCTTCTTTAAAAGAATCACATTCATGTGTAGCAATTGTACCAGCAACAGTTTCAGACCATTCACCATCAACATTACAATATAATTCATTTATAGTTATTGATAAAGATATACTACCAATATAACCAACAGGTTGAATAGTATATATTTGTTTAGACATTATAGAACTATAATATCCAGATATAATACCAGTTTCAGAATTAAATGATAATGTTTCAATATCAGAAATAATAGGATTAATAGTAAATGTAGTAATAGGTTTATTACAAGTAATAGTATAAGTAGGAATAGGTTGTAATCTTACAATAGTAATTTCTGATATATCTATAGTACAATCAATAGAAGGTAATCCACAAGTATTAATAGTATTAGACCATGTACCATCTAAATTACATTTCTTTGTTATACTACCTTCTAATCCTTCATCACATGATTTAGTTACTGTTGTATTTGTAGGAGTAATATCCCATATAACATCATCTTCAATTATACTATTACATGTATTTCTAGTACATGTATTTATAATTTCACTCCAATAACTATTATCATTATCTATACATTCACGAGATATTATACCATTATATAATTCATTTTCAGGACATAATAATTCTATCTTTGTACCAGCAACACTTTCTTCATATTTACCATCTTCACTAGCATCACATATCTTATTAAGAATTGTTATTGATATTATTACATTATTAGATTTATCTTCATTATAAGCAGTAATTGTATATTCAGTAATATCAGAATAAATTAAAGGAATACCACTAATAGAACCATTTTCATTATTAAATATTAATCCAGATGGTAATTCAGGACTAATACTATAAGATGATACATAATTTTCTATTATAGGCATTATATTTACATTAGATGTCTTTCTATACCAAATATAACTACTTTCATCATAACTAATAGTAGGAATCTTATATTTACATGTATTTTCTTCATCTTCCCATGTAGCAGGATATACATTATTACATACTCTAGTAATACTACCTTCTTTAAAAGAATCACATTCATGTGTAGATGTTGTACCACCAATAGCAAAATTCCATTCACCATCAACATTACAATATAATTCATTTATTACTATATTCATTTCATAACCACCAATTAATGGACTATTTACACTTATTATAAATTTATTTGATGGTATTAATGTTGTTGTAGGAATACCAGATATTATACCAGTTTCACTATTAAATATTAATCCAGATGGTAATTCTGAATTAATAGAATAAGATTCTATTATTTCACTATTACAACTAATACTATATTCAGGAACAGGTTGTAATCTAACTATATTTATTTCTGTTATACTTGGTATACAAACAACATTAGTAGATGTACAATGATCAATTGGTTCAGACCATGTCTTATCTAAATTACAGAATCTTTCATAAGTACCAATAAATCCATCACCACATGAAATTGAAATTGATGTATTAGTAGGAATTGATTCATAAGTCTTACCATCATAAATATTTTCAGGACATTTCATTCTTATACAACTATCAGTTTCTGTACTCCAATAACTATTATCATTATCTATACATTCACGAGTAATACTACCTTCATATAATTCATTATTTTCACATGGAATACTAAATGAATTACCACTACTAGTTTCTTCATAACCATCTTCTGTAGCATCACATATCTTATTAAGAATTGTTATTGATATTATTGTACTATTAGATTTATCTTCATTATAAGCAGTAATTGTATAATTATTTAATGATTTATATATTAAAGGAATACCACTTATAATACCATTCTCATTATTAAATATTAATCCAGATGGTAATGTAGGATTTATAACCCATTCTGTTACTATATTCTCTATATTTGGTATTATATTTACATTTGATGTCTTTCTATACCAAATATAATTTATTTCATTATAACTAATTATAGGAGATTTATAAGCACAATAATTATTTGTAAGTATCCATTCATAAGAATCACTACGTTGACAAGTATATTCAATATATCCTTCTTTAAGTAAATCACCGCAATCTCTTTCAATTATACTTCCAACACTATATTTAACATCATTTTCCATACAACCTCCATTAATTCTAGATATTACTACTTTAACTGTAGCTTGTTTGTTATTCATATCTACAGCAGTAATAAATATTGTATAAATACCTTCCATTTCAATAGAACCACTAAGAGTACCATCTCCTGTATTAAGTGTAACACCTTCAGGTAATGTATTTGAAGAATATAAACGTATATTTGAGGTAGTAATTGGATGTATAGAAAATACATCATTCATATCAAGTTCTAAACTATTTTCTGAATAACTTAAATCAAATTCAGTAATAGGAGAACATAAATATTCTTCATTAGTATAAGAACCTTCAGTACAAGTAGATTGTATATAACCAATTGTACCAGAAGGACAAGCCTTAGTAGATAAGCCATTTTCATAAGCATCACCATAACCATCAGTAGCAGAACATGATTTAGGAAGATTACCTGTACAATATTGTATTTCTGATAATTGAAGAGCATTATCATAAGCTAATGCATTATTAGTAAATATACTAGTTTGACATTTAGTAAATTGTATTCTATATTTACTATAAGCACCAGGCGTATCAACATCAAAACTAAGAGATTGATAAGTTTGTGTAAATACATTACCACTAACAGTATCTACAATAGTTTCAGTAATAAAATCATCATTAGAACCAATTAATGTCCAATCAGAAGGATGTCTCTTACCACAATCATTAGCAGCAATTAATGTATAACGAGTAATTACTGTAGGTTCACTATAAGAATATTCAATATAGAATGTTTTTTCTGGACAACCACCTTCAAAATAACCCTTAGTAGAAGTTAAACCATCAAATAACATAGCTAATGTTTCAGTATTGGAAGCAGCAATACTACTACTAGCATTAGAAGCATTCATATCACAATTACCATAAATAGGAACAATAGAATATTCAAGTTGAGTAGACATATCAGATTCAGGTAATTCAATACGAATAGCTAAAGTATTAGTACCTGTATGTATAATATCATAAGTACTTAAAGTAAATGTATAAGTAGCAATAGTAAATGGTTTATTTTCAGTACTTATAAATACACTTTGACCATTTATATAAACTTCAATACCACCAATAGTATTAATAGTAAATGTATATTGCATAGCTTCTTCATCATATATAGTAAAATGAGTTCTATAATAAACAGTAGTTTCAGTATGAGTATTAGAAGCAAAAGTAATAGTATTCCAAGTAGAATCATCATAATTATATTGAGTCCATTCAGTAGTATCTTGAGAAACAATACTTTCTTTCCAAGTATATTCTTTAGTAGTTGTAGAGACAGATAAAGTTAAAATAACAGTATTAGAACCTTCAGAATTACCAAATGTAACAGTATATTCAGTAGAATCTAATGTTTCAGGAGCATTACCACGAATAACACCTACAGTATCTATAGATAAAGATCCAGGAAGAGCAGGAGAACAAGATATAGATTCAACAATACCACTAACAGTAGGTATAAGATGTACTGATTCTCCTTTGTAGAATGAATAATTATTAGAATCCGAATAAGAAATATCATAAGGAATACGTTTAACACAACCATTAATAATAGGTCCAAATTCTATAGTACTCTTTAAACAAGTACGTGTATAATCACCAGTATAAAGAATAGGATCACAAGGTTTAGTAGCAATTTCACCAGGAACAGTTTGAGCAAAACCATCAACTTCTTCACAATAATGATCATATATATATAATTCATAAGTAAATTCAACAGAACCAGCAGCATTAGTAGCAGTAAGAGTATATATATAAGTACCTATAGTAGTAGCAATACCTGAAATAACACCAGTTTCAGTATCAAATGTTAATCCAGAAGTAGTAGGATCAGGAGTAATACTATAAGAATCAATAATACCAGTAGTAACAGGAGATTGCATAGGAATAGCACTATTAATATATAATGCATGATAAGCTATATCATAAGAATAATGTTCAATAGGATTAGCAGTACAATTAATTAAGATTAAATCACTCCAAACACCATTACCTTCTACAAGTGTACATGTATAATAAGCATTACCAGAATAATACATAGGACATTTTAAATCATAATTCATTTCAACATTAGTTTCAGGAAGAGTAATAGTATCATCATTAACAGTAGTACTAGCACAAGTAATACGTGTACAATCAGAAGTAATTTCACCCCATGTACCATCAACTTGACATGTTCTATGTAATACACAACGATCTAAACCACCATCATAATAATCTAAATCGATAACTTCTGTAGCTGTCTTAGTTTCCCAAGTTTGATTATAAATAGTATCCGTATCTTCAGAACAAGATCTTAATTCACAAGTAGATACAATTTCACTCCATGTAGCAGGATATTGAGGAAGACAAGTTCTAGAAGTATTACCATATTCAATAGGATTCTCACAAGAAATCTCTTTAGATTCTCCAGCAATTACAGAACCATAAGATTCATCTTCACAATATAATTGATTAATAACAATAGAAACAGTAGTTTCATAAGAACCAGCACCATTAGTAACAGTAATAGCATAATCTTGAATATCTAAAAGAATAGCAGATGAACCAGAAATTACACCAGTAGTAGGATCAATAGAAATACCTTCAGGTAAAACAGTATATTCAAAAGTACGTGCAATACCAACAATAGTAGGAATTACTTCAATAGATTCATATCTATGAACAGAAATAGCAGGATAAGTAATAGATGTAATAGGCATATCAACACAATTATTAACTAATTCACCCCAAGTAGCAACATTATCTATAAGTGTACATTGTCTATAAAGAGATCCACTTTGATATTGAGGACAATTAGCATAACGAATAGTATTAATATCAGCAGCTAACCATAAGAAATCATCTATTTGTTGATTAGCACATTTCTTAATAATACAACTATTATCAACAACACCCCATAAACCATTTAATTTACAATATCTCTTAATAATACCATCATATTCAGATTCACAATTAAATGTAGAATAAGTACCAATAGGAGTCATAGGCCATTCAAATCCTTCACTAGTACCAGCATTACAATGAGTAGGACTATAATAATACATAACAATATTAGATTTTGTATTATAAACACCTTCAGCATAACTAAGAATACCTTCAGGAAGATATATAGTTACAATATCAGAAGATTGAGCAGTTATACTTAATTTATATGTATTTTCATTAATCACTTCAGAATTTATTAAATCAGCATTAGTAATAGATAATAAACTTAATGAAGCTGTAGATAAAGGAAGTGAAGATACAAGATAAACTATAAATTCATTAGTAGATATATAGAAACCAGTAGATTCAGGAATTAGCCAAGAATTGAATGTCTTAATATTATAAACACCAGTAATAGTATTAGAAGCAGCAATAGGTTGATCATTAATATCAGTTATAGAAGTAGGTAAACCAATAGAGAAAGTACCAAGAGAAGAAATAGAAACAGTTAATAAATAAACAGTATCAGACAAAGCTAAAACATTAGAAACAGCACAATTACTAACAACAAAAGGAGAATCAACTGTAAGTAAAACATTTTGACTAAAAGTAACATAAACAGAAACAGTATTACTATAAACAGTTGAATCGATAGTAGAACTTAAAGTAGCAGTTGTTTCAGCAAATGTAGTATATAACTTAAAATCAGAATATACAGTAGCTTTACCCATATTAACACTCTTTCCAAGAAGATTAAGACGAGTAGATGTAGTAGCAGTCTTTGTATTATCAGTATATTCAACTGACCAAGAACCACCAGCACGTTTATATGAACAATAATAATTATTATTAGCATCTCTTCTTAAACGAAGGGAAACATCTGTTAAAGCACTACCAATGTTAGTATAATAACTACTAGCAGAATTATATGCTTTATAAGCTAATCCAGGTGCATTATATGAATAATAATCAATAAGACATAAAGTAATAGGATATTGACCATCTTCAGAAGTAATAGCATAACCAGCAGCATGATTGGATGTTCCTGTGGGGAAATGAATAGTAACTTCACTTGTAAATTCTTTAGGCATAGGTTTATACATGAAAGGAGCATTATTTCTAGTAGTACCAGTAATATCAGTATTAGCAGTAGTAGTAATAGTCATTTGACCATTAGCATAAGAAACACTAGCAATAGAAGGATTCGGGAAATCTTGTTTCCATCCAGAAGTAGCAGAGAATGGTTCATTATAGTAAAGAGTATTTGTTGTTGGAATAACATACATATTATCACTACCACCACAATAAGATAAATTATCACCAGTACAAATAGTAGTACATAAAGAATTATCAACATGTTGAGTTAAATCATCATATGTAGGTATACAAACACATTTATTACCTTGAGTTAAACCATAATATTCAGAAGAAGCACATTCAGCTAAACAATCTTCAGGAGACATATTATCAATAGTAATAACAGGAAGAGAAGAAGACATAGACATACAACCAAAAGTAGACGTAACTTGTTGAGGAGCTATAGGTACAGTAACTACCATATGTGAGAAATAAGTCTTAGCTGAACTAGAAACAGCACTTCCATTTTCATCATAACCATGAATACATAATCTATTAACACCACTCATATCACTATCACTTGAAGAAGAGAATTTAGTCCATTCGGTATGAGCAGCAGTTGTATCTTGTTTGAAATAATAATCATATTGAGTATCAGATACTTTAACAAATTTAAAATCAACCCAATCAGTATAAGTACCAGAGAAAGTAGCATCACCATTATAAGACCAACCACTTAATTTTCTTTGATGTTTTACAGAATATCCATCAGTCCAATGTTGAAGACATATATCATCAGCCAGCCAACTTAAGTCACTTGTTTTAGCTAAACCAATACATCCTTGTTGATTATTACCAGTAGTTTCAGTAAATTTCATACTAAAAGTAATTTCAGTCCAACCAGTAGGAAGAGTATGAGAGAAATAAATAAGATTAGTTCTACTACCCCATTCAACATTTCCTGAAGTAAGATAACTTAATGCACCAACAGTTTCACCATCAACATTTTCAGAAGCAAAAGAAGTACGAACAACACTTGTATAACCATCATTTGGCCAATCTTCTACAGTTTCAAAATTAGTAGAATAACTAATAGAGGTAGTACGAATAGATATAGTATGAATAGTATCTTTAGATGTTAAATATCCATCAGTAATAGAAGTACTAGCAGCAAATGTGAAATAAGTAGCATCAAGAGAAGAATCTAAAGGAATACTAACATATACAGTACCTGTACTAGACTTTAAATAAATAGTTGTTGAATCAACTAATATTTCATAAGCAGCAGAAGTAGAACAATCAACAGGAGTACCTAAAACAGTAGAAACAGTTTCATCATTAATAATTGAGACAATCTTACTATTACCACAAACAGTTATTTCATATCTATTACTATTAAAAGCTTCTAAAGAATTACTAAAAGTAATCTTAAGATTATTATCATTAGTAGACATATAATTAAATTTAACAGATCCAAAATTAGTAGTAGGTAATTTCCATCCTGAAGATATATAATTATAATAATTATTTTCTTGAACAGCAGGTAATATATAAGAAGTTAATCTAGAAGGAATAATATAAGAATAAGCATTAGATTGAGCAGAAGTCATAGTAGAAGTCTTAACAACACCAGTAGGTAAGAAGAAAGTAGAGATGCCATTAATATTAGGATAGAATAAATATTCATGATTATTTGTACCTGATAACATAACACCATTTCCTACAATCCATTGAGAAGGAAGAAGAGTAGTTCCTTCAGGTAATTCAACATTAATAACAATAGGAATAACAGTAGTACCAGAAGAAGTATCAGATACAGTTATAGTAAGAGGAGTATAAATACTACTACTTGATCCAGAAGAAATAGAAAGATTCTTTATATAAGCAGGAGATTCACCAGTACTAAATGTAAAATATGTAGCTACAATAGTATTATATTCATAAGAAACAAGAGTAGATTCACTAGTTGATTCAATACCTGTACCAATAGAAATAACATTATTTTTATAATTAACCCAATAAGTTTGATAATTATCACTTACTATAGTAATATCATGAGTTATAGTAGATAATACAGTACCAGCACCATTAGAAATAACAGTTTGAGTACCAGTAGATTTACCGAAATTAATTATAAGACTATTATCATTAATAGATTGAGCAGTAGATAAAGCAATAATAATACCTTCTTTAGAAGATAAACTTAAAGTAAAGAACAATTCACCATTTGAAATAGCATATGTAGCAGGCCAAATTGGATAATTACTATTAGAATTAATATAAGGAATAATAGTAGCTGTTTCACTTCTATGAATATCAAGAGAAGCAGCAGGTGAAGAAGTACCACCAAGAGTAACTAAACCTTCAGGAATAGTAACAGTAATAGGAGTAAGAGGAGCATTAATAGTAGCAATACAACCATTACCTGTATTATATACATCAATTACTTGATATCCATCAGAAACTTGTATATCACTGCTATAAACTGTCACAGGTACATTAAATGTTAAAGTAACAGGAACATAGATATATTGAGAAGCAGTTTCAGGATTCCATGTTAGAGATACAGTAATAGGAATAGATTCTCTAGACCATGTAGTAGCAGAATTACCCATAGTAGATTCACCAACTTGAAGAGATACAGAATTTTCAGGAATAGTAATACTATGAACATTATCATTAATACCAGTATTTACTGATGACACTTTAAATGTATATTCATCATTAGATACTTTAGTAAATTCAGATATTTCCATATTAACAGTTTGAATAGAAGAACTAATAAGTTCAGTAGTAGGTACACGAGTAAACTTTAATGTAGCACTATAAGGAGAAGAAGAAGTATCTATAGTAAGATCAGGAACAGGTATTCTAGTATCATTATCAGTATTTAAACTTGTAATACGAACATTTCTATAATAAACAGGATTACCCCAATTATCTAATACAGCTACAAAAGATGTATATGTAAATTCAGGGAATGAAGCATAAGAAAGAGCAGCAGTAGCACCATCCGAATATGTACCTTTACCAAGAGTAACAGTAGTACCAACTTTCTTTACCCACATAGGTACATAAGTACCGCTTGTACACCAATTAGCTTGAGTGCCTGCAGCAAGATTTGTATTAGTAGAATCAACAGTCTTTCTTATAGTTAAAGCACTATTACCACCACCACCTAAAACAAAAGTTAAATAAGTACTTGTAGTAGAAATAGGATATTCACGAATACCAATAAGTGCATCATTTTGACAATTAGCTTCAAAAGTAATAACAAAATCTTTACTACCTGTATTCCAACGTAATTGTTGATAATATTCACTATCAAATTTTTCTTTATTACCATCATCAGCAGCAGTTCTTAAGTTTTCAGTTGCAGTTAAGAATGAAGCAAAAGGAATTTCAAATACACAAAGAGAATTACCATCATCACCACAAATATTTCTATTTAAAGTAATAACACCAGGTTGAGATATATCAGTATTATCAGCTAATTTAAATATACCAGTATAAACATAACCAGAAACAGAAGATGATTTAATAGTACCATAACTAGGAGATACTTCAGAAGTAGCAATAGTAATACCTAAAGCACTAGTATCAATAGTAAAAGATACAATAGCTGAAGTAGCAGGTACAGCAGAAAGAATAGTGAATATTGGTACAATATGACTAGTAGCAGTATTTGTAATAGAAATAGTATTACTCATAGAATTATAGATTTTATTAGAATCAAAAGCAACTTTAGCTTTAACATGAAGAGAAATAGTACCTAAAGTAAGAGGAGTAATAGTATATGTAAAATGAGTAGCATCAATAGGAGTAGGAAGATTAATAGTAACAGCATCCATAGGTACAGTACTAAATATAGTATTATCAATACCAGTAAGTTCTTTAGAAGTAGTTACAGAAATAGTAAAAGGAGTAGAATCAGAAATAGAAGTAGTTTCACTAGAAATTGATATAGTAGGTACAGATTTTTGATTATATAAATTATCTACTATAGCATCATTAATAGGAACACCATAAATACGTACTTGACTCATAGTAAAACTACCAGAACTACCAATATATAAAGGATTAGCTTCATTCTTGAAAACTTTACCGAAATCAAGAGATTTAATAAACTTATTATCAATATAAATAGACACATTAGAATTAGTTGTTGATGTTGCTTGTAAAGTATATACAATATGATGCCATTGATTAACAGCAGGAGCTGTATAACTCATTAAATATAATCCAGTACGATCACCAGTATAAATATAAATTAAATTTTCTTTCATACCAATTTCATAATCTAAATGATCATTATCAGCAAACATCTTCTTAATAAATGTAAATGTTTGAGAATTATCAGAAGTCTTATACCAGAAACTAATAGAAATACCACTATTAATAATAGGAGTAGAGAAAGTAATATCTTCAGTATTTTCACATTCCCAAGAAGGAGTAGTAGAAGTAAATGTATATGCAGAATTAGAAGTACTTGAAGAATCATAAGTCCAAGAACTAATAGTATTTTGATAAATACAATTCTTATTAGCTATTTCATCATTACCTGTATTCTTAAATGAATAATCACGTACAAGTGAATAAGCAGTAAAAGATTCACTTATAATACTAGTAGAAGTAATAGCAGGAATAGAATAATCTTCAGCAACTTCAGAAGGTAATTCTATAGAAACATCAACAGATTCTAAAATTTCTGTTTCTGTTATAAATACAGGAGCAATACCAAAAGTAACAACATTCTTATTAATAGAAACAGTACTTAAAACAGCATTAGTTATAGAAATTAAAGAACTATCAAATGTAGCTACTTGACGAGGATAAGTAATAGTATACATAATAAGAGAAGCATATTTATTATTACCTTCAATAGATTTCACAACAGTACCAGTAAAAGGAGAATTAGTATTAAATATCCAAGTATTTTCAGAAGAAACATTAGGACAAGGAGTACCATCTAAAGCAGTACATATATTACTATCTATAGAGAATTGAATAGAACGTCCAAGAGCAAATCCACCAGGTAATATAATATATAAAGTAGTAAGAGATGATTCTAAAGAAGAAATAAGAATATCACCATTATATTCATCACTATGTTCACTATCAAAATAATGAATAACACTATTACCATTAAAGAGAACTTCTTGACCAAAAGAGAAAGTAATAGGAGTATTAGAAGACATACTAGTAGAAGATTCAGGATTAAATATAGGAATAAATGAACCAGATTCAGGATTTTCAACAATAGAATTATAAGTAATTATATATTCAGTATATTTATTATATATATCAGTAGTAGTAGATTGAATAAATTCAGTATCAAATATTAATTTTGTAGTTAAAGTACGAGTACCTGAAGAAATAGGGAAAGAAATATGAATAGAAGGAGAAGGTAAAGTAGTAGATGTCCAAGACATAATAGTATCTTTACCACCAATAGAATTCATAATAGATACTTTATTTATATTTATATTCTTTACAGATTCACTAAATTCAATAGGAATATCAATAATATTTGAAGTAGTAGTTAAAGGAACTGTAATACGAATAGAAGGAATAGCAAATGTATTATATAATTCAATCATTTCATTATTAGTTAATACATATTTATATAATTTGAAATCAGAAACAGTAATACCACCAGTTTCACCAAGAATAACAGGAGATTGACTAGATATATACATAGAAGAATAAGTACATGTAGTAGATTCACCATTAATATATATAGTTTTAGTACCAGAATAAGCACTAGTAGTTTTCATAGTAAAACCTATATGAGTCCAAGTATCTATATTAAGAATTACATTAGTATTATAATAAGCACAAGTATCCATTTCATTACCAGTAGATATAATTAATTCATTATTATCATTTATAAAAATAGAATAATTATTACCACTAGTACCAGCTTTAGTAAGAATATTCTTTGAACCTATAGAATCTATCTTAAACCATAAAGAAATAGATAATTCATCACCAATAGAAGAATAAGGAGAAGTTGATATTGAATAAGGAGTATTTATATCTTTATCTTCATAAGAAAGACCACCAGTAAGAAGTTGAATAGCCTCATTCTCTGTATTTCTTGAATCTACTACATATTTATTAATACCTAATTCAGTAGCATAACCAATATGATTATTATAGGATTCATTAAGAACAGGTATAGGACGATAAGCAATAGTAAGTGTAGTAGAAAAAGGACTACGAGGAGTAAGAATCTGATTTTCAGTATTTAAAAGGAATCCAGTATTAAATGTAATTATACATTCAGATGAACGACGAATAAGAATTGTATATTGAGGTAAAATAGAAATATCATTAATAGTTGATTGAATAGAACAACCTTCACTTAATAATATAGAATTTATATCAATATGATAATTTTGACCATAAAAATCAAAAGAAATAGGAATTTCTTTCATTACATGAGATGAAGTAGGAATAGATATATCTATATTAACAGGAGCTATCATACATTCACTACTATCAATTATATTAGACCATTCACCTTGATTACTATCATTACTAGAAACATTACAAGATCGTTTACGATTCCCTTCAAGTCCTTCACCACAAGCAATAGAACGTATTGTATTTATTTCTGTAGCAGGCCATATATATCCTTCATATTCTTCTTGAGCACATAATATCTTACCACAATTATTCTCTATATCACCCCAAGTCATATCTAAATTACAGAAACGAATGATAGTACCATCATTATTAGGACAAGTAATAGAAGCATAACTATTTGTATTTGTAGTTTCAAATACCAGATCATCAGTAGTAATAGAACTACATTGATTACGAGAACAAGTATTAATTATATTAGTCCATGTAGCAGGATATATAGATCCACAAGTAGCTGATTTAGAGCCACTAAATAAAGAACTATCACCACAAGAACCAATAGCATTCTCACCAGCAGCAGTAGTAGGATAATTATCACCACTACAATAAGTTTCTACTACAGAAATAGTAATAATAATAGAAACAGTATTAACAGGATTAGATAAAGTAACAGTATAATTAGTTGCTGGAATAAGTTCAGTAACTGTACCTGAAATAAGACCATTATCTTCATTAAAAGTTAATCCAGAAGGAAGAGAAGGAGATATAGTTATAGAAGTAGCAATATTATCAAAAGTTAATGCATTTGAAACAGTTTCATATCTATGTAAATCTAAAGTAGTTAAAGGATAAACAGCATTAGAAATAGGATTATAATAGCAAGTATCTCTTTGTTCAGTACTCCACATACCATAAGCAAATGGTTTATCTTTAGGATCAGCACAACTAAAATATGCATAACCATTATAACCAGAAGGACAATCTAATGTATATTTATAATTTAAATAAGTATATGGTAAAGTTAAAGAATCAACTTCACTTTGGAAACAACGAGAATAATCTTCTCTATACATATTAGAAGAAGGAATTAAGACTTTTTCAGCCATATCTGAAGTCTTCCAATATAATTTTAATTTATGAGAAACACCATTTGTTCTATATTGTATAAAAAACATAACAGGTGTATTAGCTACAAGATCTAAATCAAAAGATCCAGTATATTCACCACAAACATTATTTGTAAGTTTAGTTACACCATCAACATTAATCTTAATACCATCAATAGCTTCTACACTAATAGTATAAGTATTTGTATCTGTAGGATATAAAACAAAAGTATAAGAAGCAAAGAAATTATCAGTTAAACTATTTCCAGAAGTACCAAATGTATTACCATTTTCATTAGATAAATCCATCATTAATTCACTTGTAAAGAATGTGTTTGTAGTACTTGCATAATAATTAACAGTACAACCAGTAGATGTTTCTGTTTTATATTGAGCTAAAATACCATGAGTACTCATACGATATTGACCTGCTATTTCTTTGAAAGCACTATCATTAGGTCCTTTCATTTGAATTTCAATACCACCAGCACCACCACCATTATAATTAATAACATAAGCATTATGCCAACCTTTTGTAAGTGTTTTAGGAGTTACAGATGTCCAACTACCAATATATGTATTTTTATTAATTACAACGTTATTTACATTCAAGGAATCAATTAAGAAATATACTTGATCATCTACTTTATATTGGAAAGTATAACTACCTGTAGTATCAATATAAATCATAGAATGAAATGTAAAAATAGAATTTTCAGCAGTATCAACATTAGTAGGTGCTGATCCAGAAGAATATGCTTGATTAATAGAATCATAGAAATATACTTGTCTTGGAAGAACAGGTACAATATTATTAACACCAGTATAAGCAGTAAAAGAAGTATGATGTCTCATAATCCATTTATTAACTTCAACAAATGATTCATCAGCATTACAAATATCAGAACAAGTAAATTCATCATGACTACAAGTAACTGCATTCATCTTTCTACCATCTTTACAAATACAATAACCAGATACAGAAGAAGGAATCATAGAAGAGCAAGTATATGCATTAGTAGTATCAATAAGACCAGATGGAGAACAACCTTGAGTAGCTATAAATTGTTGACAATTTGAAGAAGATAAAGTAGCAGTAGCTACAGCAAGTGTTTCAATAGAATCTTGGGAAACAGCAAAAATAGTATCTTTTTCAGCATACAAATATACTTTATAAGCAGTATCAGAAATAAGATTATTAAAAGTAGTTGATTGATCTACACCTACAAGAACAGATACATGTTGACCATTAATCTTTATAGTTTCAATAGAAGGAACATCATCAGTAGCTAAAGCAGAATATATATATACATCAATAGGAGTAGTAATAGCTAATTTTAAGATTCTATAATTATAAGTAATAGAATCAACAGTAGTAGTTGTAGAAGCAGAGAGACCAAGTTCTAAAGGTTTTTGACTATCAGCAGCAGCGATTTCTTCGATAGAAAGTGTACTATGATGGAAAATAACATTCTTTAAAGATCCTTGGAAATCACCATAAGTACCAGAATAGTAATAAACCATATAAGCTTCTTCTAAAGTATTTATAGTATAACTATCATCAAGTTGAATTGAGCCTTGTAATTCTTGATCAATATATAAAGAATAAGTCTTTGTTGCCATAGAATAAGTTAATACAATACTATGCCAAACATCATTATTAATAACAACATTAGATACAATTTCAGCATTACGATAATGTTTAGCAATAAATCTTAAATAGCCAGAAGAAATATATAAGAATTTAGATCCAACAGTAGTTAAATAAGCACCATCAGTATAAGAAAGAAGAGTAGCAGTAGCTTTAGTAGTTAAAAGAATGAAAGAAATAGAGAAATCAGATATATCTTCTCTCATAGGTAACCAGAAATGATTCTTATCAAAACTAATAAGAGAAGAAGATACAGTACTATCCGATATAAGTAATTCAGAATTAGCATGTATTAATACCTTATTAAGAAGCATGATTTCATTAATAGTAGAGATAGAATCACTCTTACCAGCACAAACAACATAATAATTCTTTGTAATATCAGTAATAGGAATAGTTATAGTAGAAATAGAATGTAATGTATATTCAGTAATACTATTTGAACTAGCAACAGTATCAACAGAAGGTATTTCAGTATTTTCTTCAATAGCCATACAACCAAATTGAACATTAGTTAAAGTTTCAGGAACACTGTTAGGAATAATATCTACTTTAATAGAATCAGTAGCATGATATACAGATTTAATACCAACAGCAATATCTTCAGGTTTTTCAGATTTAATAATATCAAAATATTCAGTACTAAGAGCAACACCAGGATAATATTCTAAATCTTTAAAAGCAAGTGTACTATGAATAGTACGAGGACTTAAATTATTTTCAATACTACCAATAGACATATAATTCTTATCAGGAGTAGTAGCCCAATTAGCTAATAAAGAACTTGTATAAGTAAGACAAACAGTATTATCAAAGATTACTTCTATTTTCTTTTGAGAATTAGTTTCACTATGAGTATAACGGAATATTAAATATCTCCAAGTATTATCAGCTATTTGAGTACAAATACCAGTAGTTAAACCATTTGTATCAACACTACTACCCCAAGCATCTAAATGAAGAGTATCATAAGCATCACCAGAATTTAAATGTCTTGCTTCTAAAAATCTAAAACCATTACTAATATATTTAGTACCATCAGTTAAAGCAAATATAGTAGCTCTTGTATCACTATTAGCTTTATACATTCTAAACCAACCAGCAACAGTCCAAGATTCATTAGTATTCATTCTCCAAGAAGTAGTTACTTTATGACCACCAGCTTGCATATTATCTAATGATAAGTAAGTAGCAATAGTTTCTTTATTAGAAAGAGAAACACATAATGAAGAATCAACATCACTCCAAATACCACCAGCTAAACATGTTCGTTTAGCTATACCTTTATATCCAGATTCACAAGAAAAAGTAGCAACTTCTCCAATAGTAGTAGAAGGCCAATTATCAATAGCATCACAACGACCTTCAGGGAATATTAAAGTAACACTAAGATCTTTTGTAGAATAACCACTTGAAGCAGTTATAGTATAAGTAAATGATCCAGTAATGGTAGGAGAACCAGATAAAACACCTGTAGTAGTATCAAAAGAGAAACCTTGAGGTTCAGGAGTTATAGACCAAGAAGATACACGATCTGTTTGAAGAGGAGATATATCTACAATACCATTATCAATAGTATATGTTTCAAATTGATAATGAACATTAGAGATATCATAAGAAAGAGAATAAGAAGTATCAATTGAAGAAAATTCAAAAGATGTACCATCAACAGTAGAAGTAAAAGAAGTGAAAGTGTATGTACTAGGAATACTAGTAGTACCAGAAGTTAATTTAAAACGCATTGAATTTGCATTATTACCACCATTTCCAAGATTGTATACTGTAGAATCCTTAATAACAGGTTTAGCAACAGATTTAGCAGTATAATAATTAGTACTATAAATAGGACGAATAGCATGAAGAACAACAGTATCAAAGAAAGAGAATCTAGAAACAGAGCCGAAAGTACCAAGAGCAATTAATTGTTCATAAGTAATTTTAAGGGAAACATCAGTTCTACCTCCAAGAAGATTAAGATCAATAGTCTTTATACCTGAATCAGTATGTAAATACATAAGAAGAGAAGAAGGAATAAGACCTTTGAAATCAACAAAGAAATAATCTCCAGAAACAAGTTTATCTATAGGATAAGTTAACCAAGTATTAGCAGCTAAGTTCTGAGCAATAAGAAGAGAAGGAATAGTATATTTACCAGAAGGAATAGAAGCAGGAGTAATATCAACAGTAGAAGCGCTTGTAACTTCAAAGGCAAGACGTGAAGTAGCTCTCCAAATAGGTCTATCAATATAAATATGATTTAAGTTTACATTATCAGAAACACGAATATCTGTAATTGTACCAATATATAAACCTTGAGGTTTATTGTCACTTAAACCTAAAGCTAAACCATTAGTACCTGATCCGGTACAAAACAAAACAAAATCAGCTTGTACATCATCATAAGTATAAGTAGCCTTTTGATTAGCATTTGTGACACCACCATATTGATCCATTAAAGCTATTTTTTCTGTTCCAGCAATAACATTTGTACCAGTTGTACCAGTTACAATATGTAGCCAGAAATCCATAGGATTATCAGAAGATGTTACTAAACTGTATGAGACTCCATCAATAGTAACAGCAGCATCACTACTACCATATTTATATTGTAAATTACCATTTAATACTTTTTGAATGACACTACCTCCATTAACATCTCTTATAGGTGTACCTGAAGTAATAGTACAAGTGAATTTACCATATCCTTCATTACCAAAACCAACAGTAAAAGAAGAAATAGCATTACCAGGGAAAGAATTGACACCATAAATACCAATAAGAGGTGATTCATTATTATTAAAATAAATACGAGGAACACCAAAAGTCTCAGTAGGAATGAAAGAAATAAGGAAAGTATCATAAGTAATATAAGAGCAAATAAGTGTAGCATCATCTTGATTAATAGTACATCCACTTAAAGTAGGAGAGAAATAGAAATCAGTAAGAGAAGGTACAGGAAGATGAATAGGAGTAAAAGGAGTAGAAGGAATATAAGTAATTTCAATATCAATATAAGGAATAGAATCAATAGTTTGACGTTCTTCAGTAAGCATAGAAGAAGTAATAGGTGTATTGACATTATGTATATTAATAACTTTAATATATAAAGTACCAAGATCACATTCTTTAGCATACCAAGTAGTACCATAAGGAATAGAACTATCAATCCAAGAATTCATATCATCAATATGAGCATTAAGTAAAATAGATTCATTATCATTATATCCTTCTTTATTAATAATACCAGAGACTATACGTAAACCTTGATTACCAACACCACCAACAATAGATTTATCAAGATTATATCTATATTCTAAAAGAATAGAAGCTTCAGAAATAGAAGAATCTAAATTAGAATACATAGTTGTTTGACTAATAGGAATATTTAAAGAAAGAACATGATTTTTAAAGAGGATTGAATCAATAGAATCCTCTTCATTTTGAGTAGATTGAGATTCACCAAGGAATGTTCTAGAATAAGGATGATCCCAAGCAAGTATACGATATTTTTGACTACTACCATTTTCAACAGTTTTAATCCAATGGGAGGATAAAGTCTTTTCTGAAATAATATTTACATATTGAGAAACAGTAGGAATAGAGAGCCATCCATTAGTAGAAGAACCCATCAAAGTAGCATAATCATCTTGAGAAGATGTTTGAGTGAATTCAAAAGTATTTGTAGTAGAAGTAGATTTACTAGCATTACCTAAACCAAGAGTCTTTGAAATATGATACAAGAGAAGAGATTCTTGCGAATTCTTCTCAGAAAGAGTTGAGGGTATTGATATATAAGGGAAAATAATAGGTTGAGAGGTATAACCAGTAAAAGTGGATAAAGATCCAAGGGAAGAATAAGCAACACGATTACCACCAGAAGAAGTTAATATAATCTTAATATTATAATCTCCAGTTGTTTCACTTGTAATTTGATTCATAAAATCAGTATCTGTAGATTCATAACAAGTAGAATCACAAGTAATACAATCAGAAACAAAAATATTTTCTGAAGGAAGAGTTATCGAATTACCTAAAAGAAGCTTAAAATAATTAAGTATAGATTCAGTATAAGTCTGAATAGTTTCTGTTGTCGAGCAAATAGAAGAGTCACTCAAATCATTAACACGGAAGAATGCAACTTTTAAAGCTGTGTTTTGAAGAGGAACCTCTGCATGTACGCCCATCAGAAAGGAAGCGAAAAAGACCACACACAATAGCAAAAATGAAGAATTCATCTATAGAGATTTGTCATAAATTTGAAATATATTAAAAAACATAGAATATTAAATGAAGAAAATAATATATACTTTAAGAATAAAGTCTGTGTACTTCGTTATATTAAAGAAAACGTTAAAGAAAATGTGAAAGATATAAGTTTTCAAAATTTCATTATTGCGGATGAATGTTAATGAAAACCACAGAAGTCATTGTATATCTTAACGTATTATATTCATAACCAAATAGTATTGTCGACTGTATTCGGCTTAGGGCAAGAAACACAATAAGATTTTATGGAATCTCTTGAATCGCCAAAAAGACCTTTAAAAACGCCGAGATTAATCCCTAGAGAATGTTCTTAGGGAAACCTGTTAAAGATCTTGTATTTAACCACGGGGAAAACAGTTCTTATTTACGATCTTTTAAAAGTCAAATAAAATGCATAAAAAACAACGAATGGGGTTTTAATCCTTATGACTATTACTTCATTTTTTCCAGTTACGCTTACATAACATAATGTTTCATTGTTTTTTGTTTATTCAAATGTATGTATACTACGGAAAAAGCAAGACAATTTATAATTGGTTAAGAATGACAAATTTTAATCATTTTCATTCTTTTATTAATCAATTAATACTCTAGCAGACGATAAAGAGTTTGTGAAGAAACTAATTTCATTAAATAAAAACAAAATGAATAAATCTACGTAAATCACACGAATAATAACATTTTATTTTTAAAAAAATGTACCAAATAACTCTTGATTTCATTATCAGTAATTTCAACACATAATATTCAATGGATTCTCTTATATGTGTTATCTGATTGAGAATAGTTGTCATAAGTCAATGTTTCTTCATTCTTTCATACATCTAGAGTTGTTTTAAAACTTGTAAAGTTATTGTTGTCCAGAAGTATTATCAAATAGTTTTATTTATAAAAATTGACTTATCAGTAGCAACTCTTTCTGCCTTTTGAATTCATACACAGCAACTCTTTCGTAATATAATTAATATTGAAGTAGCATAATCTGAAGTTTCTTTAATTCATTTGTTTCTATTCTATTTAATAATAGGTATTTGATCAACATTTTTTTCTAAAAATATTTGTAACGTTCATACATGTATTTTATTATGTTAACCAGCCATTTCCAAACATTTTCATGAATCAAATTATCTACAAAGATGTTTATTTAATTCTAAATAAGTTATTTATTTATCAAGCATGTTAAGATAGCATAGTTTGTACAAAAACTGACAATATTTTTAAATCTTTTAAAAACAAAAACAAAAATGTATTTTTAAGAAAGGTTTCTAGTTTATCTATTATATCACCAACAGTATTGACATTTAAAAAAACAAACTAAATGAAGATAATTGGAACTTTTAAGTATAACACTTCCAGTGTCTTCCCTGTCACTGGAAAAAATTGCCACGTGGCAATTGTCACAAATTTTTCTGACAAAAAAGTGACGATTGCTCATAACTTTTTTGTTTTTCATTTTAAAAATCTAAAAAAAATATTTTCGAACTCAGCTCATCAAGACACGTCGATTTACACACTTTTCATGAAAAAAGGACCGGGTGACATAAAAAAGACAATTCATTCATTGACTATTATATTATGACATGACAGTTTTTGACAAAAAACACATTATTCTAGTATATAATGTATGACCATTTGAAAATAAGTCAAATAAAACGTTTTTTGTGACACATGTTGTGACAGATACATGACTGAAAAGGTTATAACTCATTAAATAACAACAAGTATAAGTTTAATATGTGACTATTTGTGTTAAGTTGGGTGACAAATAAAAATTATTTTGTGACAATAGTCAATTGTTATATATTTTTGTTGTATATTATTTCAAATAGTTTTATATAATGTTTATAATGTAAAATAAAGTCAATAAATGTAAAAAAATATATATATATATAATAATGTAATTAAAAAGTTTTTTTTTTATAAAATATCATGAAGCAGTCTTGTAGGGACTCTACAGATACACCCTGACTAGTAAAAATAAATAAATAAACAAAAAACATATTAAAATAGTTTTTTCAAAAACCAAACAAAAAACAACAATATAAACAAAAGTCGGATTTGAAAAACAATACTTCCAACAAAATGATTTTTAATAGTCTTATTAAATGATTTTAAAATATATTTTATATGAAGAATAAGTCACACAACACATTTATAATATTTATATTATAAAATATATTGTTTTTATGTTAAAAAAGAGAAAAATAAGAAAACGATTAGTAGTCACTTGTTTTATAATTATTATATCACTAAATGGTAAATTAAATAAAGAGGTTGTTTGGTCAAGTGGTTAGTGCTAATAAAATTTTTACTTGGTCGACGGATCGATTCTAACAAGGAACTATTTTTTTTTAAATTTTTTAGAACTGCTAATTTACTAATGATTCAATAAAAAAACAGCTTTGTTTCATTTTTTATAGTTTACAAACATTATCTGCATCATTGATATGTGTTTTTGGTTTAGAATCAACACATTAGTAGATAATTTCTTTTCAAAAATTAGTAAATTATGTTTATAAGAGATTCTTAGAATGCCTAAAATGCTACAAATATAATAAAAGATGATAAATATAATATTTGAAGATTTTAAATAAATTCAAACTTATTATATAGAATAGTTAATATTCAAAGATTGAGTAACATGTTAGTATTGTTGACCAGCGCTGTAAACGTAAAGTTGGATATCCACGGTTCGAGTCTCATCCAAGGCATTTTTATTCTTTTAGTCATTTTTGTGGATTTTAATTTTTTCATTTCTTTCGTTTTATATTTGACTTTCTGGACATAAAACTATGTTAAACATATGACCCAATATGTATTCATTTAATTATTAAAATAAGGGACGATTTTAAAATTTTGAAGTTAATTGCCATTCATCGCTCATCCATTACCTTCAAAAAAATGAAAGTATCACCAATCGATAGAGCGCATGTTTGACACCCCAGCTGGACAAATGAGACCTATTAAAGAGGAATTAAGCAGTTCAAACGCCGTTTTAAAACAAAAAACGGTCATTGAAATAAGATTGTTTAATTTTTTTAATAGTTTTTTTTACACTTTTATTTTTTCAGTAAAAATATTAATATAACCGTGAAATTTTTTTAACAAATTAATAATAATTTATATATATATATTTATTTCTCAATTAAAAAAAAATGATATCAGCGTCATTTATTATATTTTCATTACCAATATATGTTAGGTTATATATTGGTCAAACTAAAGAGGAATATTATGAAGATATGAATGGTAAGTATTCAATAGATGATCTTATTCCTCATTTTAAGGTATATATAATACTTCTTAGTTATTATTATATAGAATGGACGAGCAATGAAATGTAAAGAATATAAACATTTCATTGATTCTTTAAAAAAGTCAAATTTCAATATTCCATATGTCATAGAAGGTATACAAAGATATTCTTTTTTTTCATTATATAGAAATTGAAAACCAACAAAAATCGTTTGTCAAAGAAAAGGAAAAGTATTTCGTGTTGTCGTGTACAGGTATATTAATTCATTATTAACATATATTTAATAGGTAACTCATCAATAATTAAAAGACTAGAAACGATAAGAAACAGTTCTGTTCTAGTATCTAGAGAAGATACAAATGTTCAATGTAGTTGTGATGGAAAAATTATAGGTATGTATATATATGATATAATTAATTTCTATAGTAACATCAAAGAAAGAAAAAACTTTATTAGATAATCTCGTTATTAAAGATATCAACATACAAAAAAGTATATATATATATCATTACTATATATACAAAATCTAGCTACAAATGATGATCAAATTATTATCCTTTCAGATTCAGATGACATATTTTATGATTCAAGAAAAACAACTGATAGATACGATAGTATTCAGCAGTTAGTATCAATTCATACATCATCTGGTATATAATATATATATATTCTTATATTAACCTATTGTTATATATAGAAGAATCGTCATCAGAAACAAAATGCTTTTCTTCACAACATAAAGAAACTACTATTACAGACTTCTTCAGTAAGTATAATTTATTTATTTAGTTTATTCTATTATATTACAAATATAGTATGTGAAAGTGATAATTCAAGCAACCCCAATACTATTAGGGGTGATACTTTAGGTTATATACAAAAGTTATCTTGTATTTCTCATTTTATTTCAGATGCATATACTTCTCTACTAGTCAACTCTTGCTCTATTAAAAAAAGTATAGATTGTATTTATTCTTCAATTCCATCTTCATATACTACTACTGGAAATCATATGCAAAATCAATTAGCACCAATAGAACAGACAACAAAAAGTACAAAAGAAAGTGATGAATATTCAATGTTGAATCAAGTATCAGAAATCTATCATAATCCTATATCTTCTATCCATGATATTTTAAAGAAGAATGATCAGTTGTTCAAAATTATAGATACTGTAATACGAGATGATGGTTCTTTGGTATCTCTCTGTGTCAATACTGTAAATGAGAGATGGAAATTATATTTAGATTCGCATTTATCAGATATAATTCTTTTGATTTCTTATTTGGTTGATGATCTACTGTTCTATGATGTTGAAATATACAAGAATCCATACTTAAAAAGTCAGTTAAAACATAGTGACACATATAACAAATTCATCATATATAATAGAAACAATAAAAGGTGGTACTGTGCTTCATGTCTTCTTTATTCCACTAAACCTATGTTGTTTGGTGAGAAATATTCTGCTATTCAAATATCTACTCATAAAAATTCAAAGCTTCATAAGAGTTCTATGAAACAGCTCAAGTCATTATTAGATAATATGAACAATAATCAGTCACTTCTTACTACTCACAGTGGTAGCATTTCTACAAATAACTATAATGTCTGGAAGTACTTCTTTAGAATATATTATAACTGTATTTGTACCTGTTTGAGTGATATTCACTCTATATATGGAAAAAATACAAATATATACTCTTCTCATTGTGGTATGTTTTTAACATTATTACGTCTAACTGCAAAAAATAATCCTTTAGTTAAACAGCTTCTTGATGAAAATAGTGATGCTTATTTATCAGTTAGGTCTACTCAAAGATGGATTGGTATTATTTCAGAAGAAATGAATAAATCTCTTATTAATTCTGTCGGAAATCAAATATATAGTTTAACTACTGATGGTACAACGTGTCAAAACATGGAACAACTGGTAATTACAATTCGTTATTGTGATAAATCATATAATATTCATCAATATCTACTTTCAATAGATGAAGAAGTATCTCCCTCTGGACTAATGATATCAAAGATTATTCAATCTAGTATTAAAGAAAAAGGATTACAACTGGATAAACTTTGCTCTATCTCCTATGATAATTGTATATGTAATACTAGTAATATACGTGGTATCATTCCTGGACTACAAGTAGCAAATAATTCTGTTATTGGATATGGATGTAAAGTTCATCTTTTAAATTTAGCTCTTTTAGATTTAGAAAATCAAATATTAGATACATTTAATTATATAAATATTATCAATGATATAGCTGTATCGTGGTCGAGATGTTCAAGGTTAAGAGTGCTAATAAAGAACAATGGGTTCAGTCTATATACATTACCACAAGTATCTCAAACTAGATTTACTGCACGCTATTACTCTATCCTTCCATATATTCTACATCCTAAACAAACTTTGTGTAAAATATTTTTATTATATTTTTATTCATACAATAAAAACACTGTTTGCTATAAAAATTCAGAAAAAATGCTCAAATGTATTGGTGAAGTATCATTTCATATTTATATAGAATATTGGTTTAGAATTCTGTCTATCGTTAACAAATACTCAATTTTACTTCAATCAGATACATTAACTATTTCAGAATCTATAAATATAACCATGGAACTGTTTGATAGTATATCTCAACTAGCTTCATCAAATAATATAAAAGAAATGTATTTGAATGCTATGAAACGTCGTGAATTTATATATGAATGCTTAACAAGACTTATTAATAACTTTAAGTTACATAATTATGATAATACTAGTGATCAGTCTGTAAGCTCTCTTTTAGATACAATGAAAACGTTAGATGAGTACAAATGTGAATATCTTAATTTATCTAGCAGTGAAATAAAGAATAATGAACAAATATTGGAGTCAATACAAACTCAGGAAGATGAAACTATTCTTTTTGAAAATGATATTATGCAAAATGATAATGCATCTGGTAATACTAGTAGATTTAGATCAAATTTTTCTATCATTGAATCAATAACATCAATTCTAAACTATAGAGATAATCAAGAAAATAGAAATTATTCTAGAATGTGTAAAGAAAAAGGTTTAAAATATCATTTGAAAAAAAAGTATGCTTTTTTTCTTATCATTTTTTTATTATCAAATGCTTTTAATAAAATTTATATATATAGAAATCGAGAAAATGTTTTAATAAACCAGGACAACGATTATTCTATGGCACCTGTAGCTGATAATAAGTCAAGTGTAAACAATGATCCTTGCAATGATGCCGTTATCACTCCGATAAAGACATGCACTTCAAAGGAATTCATTACATATACTATTTGCAAAGAAACTAAAAAAAAATATCCTGATATGGAAATTCAACAATGTTCAAATTACTATAATTATGGCCCTTTGCTATGTTTAAATCAAATAAACGATGATGATGTGGATATTCTCTATGATTGTCTGATATTAAAAGAAAATCATTGTTTGATTAGTGATTCTACGTTAGAAACAAGTTCAAAAGAAAATAATTCTTCCTCATCATTTGAAGTTATGAATCCTTCTGTCTTAGTTCATAAAAGAAGAGGGAGGCCAAAAAAGAATCAAGAGTCTCTTAATTTAACGAAAAATAGTTGTGATTCTCCTGAAAAGTCTTTAGCTATTAAATATTATGGAATAAAGAGATCAACAATAGGTTGTTATGATAGTCTAAGTATGGTTTCTACTGATGTCGTTGATGATACAACAAGTATTGGTCAAAAGGAAGTAAATGTTGAAAGCAAACGTAATTCTATTTTGTCAGCAATTCAATCTAATGATTACTCGTATGTGTTTGTTATTTAATTATATATTATATTTAGAATTGTATACAAAAATCAGAGAAATAACCTTTATCAGTTTTCTGCATTCACAAGTTTGATAATTTGCAGTTTCAAACAGCGAATTATAAATAGGTTGCTTAATAATTGTATTTTAGACCTATCTTTATCGTATTTTATTTGTCCAGAACTTATATTAAACACTGTAATAATTCTTCCGTTCTTCGAACTGCAGAAGGGGGTATGCAAACCCCGCATAGAGTCTGCGCGACGCGCGCAGCCATAAGCGGGGAAGACATCCCCCCTTTTTGTTCTCGACGGAAGAATTAATAACATTTCTGAAGTAAAATAACCATGGGAGTGTAGGGTAGTGTGTGTGTGTATTTATTTTTTCCCATGTTTATTTATTTTTAATTTATTTGTGTTCCGATTCCAACGTGAAACGTAAAGTGATCAAGGAGAAACTCATAGTAATCATAAAAGAAATAAAATACACAGTCCAACCCTCCCCTTTACAGAGAATATTCATGGAAAATGACTCCATCGTTGGTAAAGTGAGTAAAATAATCACGGGAATACAGAAAGAAATACGAAAAGAAGCACAGAATGTGCTAAATAAACACACACCCCGACCCTCCCTTTATATAGAGAAAAGATGAAATGGATGGTTCTATCTAAAAAGAAATAATAAAAATAATCACGGGAATATATAAAAATAAAAATGTATGTATAGTGATCAATAAATAATATAAAAAGTCATGATAATCATAAAAAAATTTATATAAAAAGAGTAAAGTGATCAAGGTATGTATTTATAGTGGGTGAAAGAAAAGCTGGTGGTGGTGTGGTCTTGTAAAAAGATGTACCCACCACCACGATTATAACGAGAGACTTTTGGAAACATGAGCGACCGATATGGAAAAATATAAATTTTCTAGAACATTCTAGAACATTCTCGAAACTTCTAGAATAATAAATTGTATTATTCGTTTTTTCTATTTTTATACTATATATTATGGATTCTCCAAAGCAATTTGCTCCAGATTATAAAGAAGGTACTTGGAAACCTTATGGAAATTTTGAAGTTGATGAATTAAGTGATAGTGATTCTGAAGTGGATACTATTAAAACTGAAAGTGAAGATGATTATGAAGATTATATAAAAAAATTTATTGATTTTTAAATTAATTCTTATTAATAACAAAACAAATTGTTTAGTTTTTAAAAATAATAATAAATAAAACAAATTAAAATTAACTAATGTTTTCTACGTTTATTTCTTAATTTTTTATTTTTTGAAATACGTCTTTTTCTACGTAATCCATTACCTTCTTCGAGATCATAAAATACCTCACCATCATCTTCATCAAATGATTGAAATTCATCGTCTTCGTTTTTATTTCTTTTATTATTATTTACAAGAGTGACATTTTCTACTGGATTGGGAATCGGGGCTACAGGTGTAATATTTGGAGTGAAATTATTCGTGACTGCTTGAGACATTGGAACAGTATCAGGTAAAGGAACAGTAGGATCATTCATAAGAGGAATTAAATTTGGAGGATTTGAATCTTCAATAGTAATATTATGAATATTTTCTTGTGTTAGAGTATCAGGAGTAGATGAAGAAGTTGGTATAACATTATTATTTGCTTCTATTGGATTTTTTGTTTGTGGTATTTCTTCCTCTGGATTCTTACCAAATAAAAATCCAGAAAAAGTATTGTATAAATTATTTACACCACTAACAACAGAGTTTGCAACTTTTTTAACACCATTAACAATTGGTGTTCCTACATTTGTTGCAGTATTAACAACTTTATTAACAAATGTAGGGTTTTCTGCATAGGGAATATAATTTTTATGAAATGTTGTTGCTTGATTATCTAAAGATACCTTTTTGTTAAGTCTTTGTTCTTTAGTATCATTGCCTGACATATGAGCAAATCTAAAATAGTTATCAGCTAATATTTTATTCTTTTTCTTAGCTTCATTATCATTAGTTAATTTCCAATTATCATATAAATTATTTCTATCACTTACAAGTTTTCCTTTAATATCATTGAATCCTTCTTGTGGATCAACATTAATATCTCTCCACCAATTCTTGAGATCTTTGAATTTATTTGCACCATAATCAACAGCATTACTTATTCCATGAGTGATGTTATTAATACCTCCAGTTAATTTATCAGACACATTGTATACATCACTTACAGTGTGATAAATATTAGAAAATAAATTACCACCTCTAGAATATAAGTAACCATCACGATCTCTTTTAGTAAAATCAATAGCACTATCAATTGTACGAGGATTTAATAATCTAGAATATTTAGAATAATCAGACATATGATTTTGTTTCATATAAGGTAAGACATAATCATGAGCATAAATAAGTTTTCTTGTAAAGTTCTTTGGAATTCTACCATCAGGTAACAACCCAGATCCTTCATCTATTGGTTCAGTTTCTTCTGATTCTTCTAATGAACTTTGTATAACATCTTGTCTGGTTTCTGACAAATATGAATAGAATGGATTTGACGTTGCTCTATTAACCATATTACTTTCTATTCGCTTAACAGCAGCTAAAGAATTAGGAGCAATAGAATAATTAATTGGATGACGTTCTTCTCCATCAGGAATAGATCCTGGAACAATATAATTTCGATATTCATGACCAGTAGCACGATGATTTACGCCTACTAATCCTTTATTTGAAACATTTAAACGAGCACTTTGTATCATTTTAGTTTAATAAAATAATTATGAATTTTAAAACAAAACAAAAATATATATATATATATTAACAAAATTATAATTTAAATGGCAAACATAATATTGCATAAATAAGTAAATATAATATAGTCTATTAAGTTTCATCGTTTTGCTGATTTCTTAATCCACTATGTTCTTTATCAGGAAGTGCCTTATTTTCATTAAATAAACCTTCATTATATTTGATAATGAATTCATCAAGTGGCATTGTTCCGTACGTTTTATATATATAGCCTGACTTTTCAGCTGATCTAACATAAATTTTTTCATCTTTAAGAATGAATACCTGATCTTTAAACTCTGGATTATTACATATTACTTTTGAGTTCTTACCATTAACATAAATTGTGAATGGTATACCACTTTCAACAATATCATAATGCATACCTTGTTCATCCATCTTATCTTCAAATGCTTTGGCATCTTTTTTACGGTTACTCTCATAATTATCCATCTTAGCGTTTGTTTTATTAGTATCATTTTGACGATTCTTTTCATATTTATCCATTCTAGATTGTGTATTGTTATAGTCTTGATGACGATTATTTTCATATTTATCCATCTTTGAATTTGTATTGTTAACATCTTTTTTACGATTATTTTCATATGTATCCATTTTAGAGTTTGTAATATTATTATCTGATTGACGATTATTTTCATATGTATCCATCTTTGAGTTCAAATATTCGTTATCTTTATGTAGATTTTCATAATTACTAGTCATATTTTGTTTCATTGAAGCTGCTTCAGCATGAATGTCATCATTATTGGTTTTAATTTGATATGAAATATTATTTAATTGATCATACATATCTTTTTGAGCATTTGAATAGAATTCATAATTCTCTTTATTCTGTTTATATGCTTCTGAATTCAATCCATTTAAGCCTTTTATTGAAGATAATAATGTTTCATATTGATAATTATTAGGATTACTAGCATCATACCATATCTTACTTGTAGTAGGTACACCATAATTCGTTTGCCATTGAGATAACATTGATGAATATCTTGCAGTATCTCCATTAGCTTTAGCTGAATTCATAGTAGCTATAAACATATCTTCAGGTGATTGACCATGATTTCTTAATGCTTGAACTGCCATTGAACTATACATAGATCCTTGTGCATTAGGATCATGTGCTAATGGTTGTACTGGTTGTTCATCTTGACAAATATATGAATTGGGTAACCATGGATCCCAAGATTGTTTTTTCTGATTTCTTGATAAAATATCATAGAGAGTTACACTATCTCCTAAATTACTTTGCATTATTTATTGTATTAAATTAAAAATAATTATATAACAAAACAAATAATTAATTATGAAATAATAAAAATTAAAATAATTAATTTAAATGAAATTTTTTTAAGAAGAATTGAACAAGATTAATAATTAGATTAGTAGTAGTATCAAAGGATGTAGAGTTGACAAGAGCACCACCACAACGTTCAGCATTCTCTTTTGTAACACCACTTCCACTAGGATTTTTAAAGTAGTTATCAGCAGTTTCTTTACGTTTCTTATCATCATCAGTAGTAATCATATTATAAGCGAAATCAATAGGGATACCAAGAGAAGGATAATAGTATTTTAATGCATTCACTACAATAGGAACAATCGTTTTAATAGTTTTAATAGCAGTATTCGCAATAATAGAATGCTTTTGTTTTGGATCCATAGGATATTCTTTATCGATAACGACATTAACAATATCACGTACAGACACATGCTCATCATTTTTAGGTAATCGTTCTTTTATATCTTGTAATTTCTTTCTATTAGACTTTATATTATTAGAACGAATAGCCTTCTTAGCAATAATTCTTATTTGAGGAGTTACGAATTTACTTGTTTTCTTTTCTTTTTCTCGGTGACTCCCATGTTCTTTACGATGTTTTTGATGCCTTCTATGTATACCTTGACCAAATATATCATCATAATTTTCATCTTCAAGATTTGCATTATTATAATCTTTATCATCATCAGCCATCATTTTTCTTGTTATTCTCTTTGGTTGATAAGTATCATCATCGTTATATAATTCATCATCTCTATTAGCATCTTCAATATGTTCTTCAAATTGTCTTTTCTTTTCTTCTTTTGCTTTTTCTTGACGTTTTTGTTCTTTACGTTTCTGATAATAATTATATCCAGCAAATGCTCCTAATGTACCTAAAATAGGTAATGCAGTATAGACACCATTTTTAAAGTCAGCCCAATCAGCATCTCTAGTTTGTTGTCTAACAATTTCTTCAAAACCAGTTCCTCCATATCTTACATAACGTTTATGATAAAGATCACGTCTATTTGATTTTGGTGGTGATCCTCCAAATAATCGTGGATCACAATTTTGTTTTAAATATCTTTTTGTAATTGAACTCATAACAAAACAATAAAATAATTATGGTTTATATGACAAATTAAAATATAAAAAAATTAATGAAAAGAAGGATAACCAGAATAATGCTTTTTATTTAAATAAGGATTAAAAATGCGTCGTTGACTATCTTGTATGATTTGATCTTGTATGATTTGTAAGATGGATTCTTTAGGTTTATCTTTTTCATCTCGTTCAATACCTTTCAATGAGACTTCTTCTTCAATAGGTAAAAACTTCTTCATTTTCTTTTCATATGTAGATATATGTTCATTAGGACGTTTAATACTACTACCTGATACTTCACCTTGTTCTTCTCGTTTCTCTTTTTCACTATCTTCTTCTGTCCATTTCCTTTTCTTTACCATCTTATATACATTCTGTTTACTACCACAATCAGGATTAGTCCATATTGTTAAATCATCACTACCTTGTTTCAACATAAAGAATTGATGTGGATCATTCATTAATTCTTCATCTGTAAGAATTTCATTTAGATTCGATGGCATAATCTTTAATTTATCTGGTAAGAATCCAGGATCACGTTTTAAGATTTGACTATTAATAAAGAAATGAGATACTTGACTTAATATAGATTGATTGGTAACATCTGTATGACTTTGAAGACATATAATAGCATTCTGTTTATAATGACGACCTTTAGATAATATAGATACAATCAATTGTTTGGTTTGTCTAGATAATGGATAGATATCATCCAATACAATAAAATTATGTTCTGGTAATTTATATGTATTGACTAATTCATCAACAGTTTTAATCTTTTTAAATTTATCATCTACAGAATCATACCATTTATAATCAATTCCAGCATGTTCACAAATATCTTGAAAGGATGTATAACATTCATTCTTATTGGATGCATCAGGACAAATTACTGTGACTTGTTTATATTTATTTTTAAGATCCATAGAACATAAGAGATTCACAGTTAAGAAAGATTTACCTGAGAATGTTCTTGCAATAATCAATATAAATTTTGATTCATATGTTTTATGATGTGATTTTCCATATTTAAATTCTAAGACTCCACATCCTTTACGTGTTTCTTTTAATGGATTTATTTTATTCACCATTTTTATATGATTTTAATCAACAAAACAAAAAATAATTAATGATAAGTTAAAGATAAATAAATGATTTTATTAAGATGCAGTAAAGTATATATAAAGATTTGTATTTGATAAATCAATTGGATTATTTAATTGATCATATATTTCCCATTGGATATCTGTATATTTACCATCAATACATGGAATAGATAAATCACTTAAAGCAAATGTATTATCAAATCCTTGTTTAGCATATAAAGGAATAGAAATTAAATCATTATCTTTATTAATAATATCACAATACACACGTAACATATAGATCTTATACCATGAAATATTATTAGATATATATTCATCACTGTAAGTAATTGGTGTATTAAAGTATTCATCATCTAATCCTAAATAATAAAAGAATTCTTTATTACTAAGACTTCTTCTGAATCCACTATACGTACCAAATGTTTTTGTTTCTTTATCATAATAGAATGCACTCGTTTGTCCAGATACAGATATTGTCATCTTCTTACCAAGTTCAATTAATTTCTCAAAGAATTCTTCCAATGAATAGTTACCAGCTGGAAATGTATGTGCTGTTGCATTATTTTCAGTTATTCTGAAAGATGGGATATTAATGATATCACTTGTATTCACTAATGTATTGATATGAGTAATATTTTTACCTACTAAATCCAAAGTATAATTGAATTGTTCATGACAAATTTGACTTGTAATTTTACTTAGATGAGATATTGATGTCATTTTTATTAAATGAATTAATTATGAAATTATAAACAAAACAATATTTTTTTAGAATAATATAAAGTTGATACAAATAATAAAAATATCAAATAAATAAATTAATTGGTAGCACCATCTCTAACAAATTTAACAAATATAAAATGAGCATATAAAGTATAAGGACCAGTAACAGTTCCACCAGTATATTCAGTTAATAATGAGATATTAACTTCACAACCACTACGCGTATTGACATCAACAACACTTGAAATAGGGAATATATAAATAGGTTGTTCATACCACTTTTCACCGTTTAAAGGAGATTGAGGATGACTATTACATCTCCAAGTATTATAAAGCATAGCATTAGGAATAATTTGTGATGGATTCGTTGTTTTATACGTAGTAGGGAAATCCGTCTTTGGTAAGATATTTTGACCACCAATTTGGAATTGACATGATTTTAATAATTCAGTTTTAATAGGAATCATGCTCTTCTCTTGATTTGTGAAGTATAACATACAATAATCAGGTACGAAAACAACACTTCTATTGGATAAGAATTGTTGTGGAGTTGGTGTACCTGATACTGATGCTTGTGAATAAACAGGTGTAGTGAATGCAGATATCTGACAATTATTAGGAATACATTTAATCAAAGCACGTGGATCATTACCAAAATTAATATCATAAATTTGTTGAAGATGAATATAAACACGATCAAATTTCAATGCAGTGATTACAGTGGTACCGGTAAATAGATTCTTTAAATAATTTGTAACGAATTGCATCTTCAAAGATTTTACTTTAATAGCACAATCAAATGTACCAAGACCAGTAATAAGAGATAAAGGAATAATAACTTGAGCTTTTTCTTTCATTTCCATTCCAGCAATACTACTCAACGTGTTATTATATAAGCATTCTGTCATACTATACATAGATTTATCAATTTCATCTTTACTTAATTCTTTAATAGTAACAAATTTTCTTGCTTTACTGGATTCAATAGAAGATTCAGAATAATTAATAAGAATATCTTGACCCGTAGGAGATACAAACGTAAGATCTGTAGTAATTTTATCAATAATACTATAGATATTAGAATGTTGTACAACTGAAGATGTTGAATTTTTGTCTCTAGTACCAGTAATATTGAAATTCAGTTCTAAGAATGAATTACTGAAATCAATATAAGGGCTATCCACTGAATTATATAAGAATTCAAATGGATAAGGTTGATTTAATAAATCTTGACTTGTAGAAACTAGAATAGGAATTTGTACAGGTTTAATAGTTTGATTTGCCTTTGAAGGTAAGAATTGTCTTGGGAATCCTTCCATGTTAGTAATTATTGTTTATGTATTTTTTTTAACAAAATAAAAATAAAATAATAATAATATTTTATAATTATTAATTAATTTTAATTTTTATAACAAAACAAATGATTTTATTATAGAATAGAATAGAATTAATTAAACAAGTTAACGTTAAGAATAGTAAGTAAGAAATATTAAATTTAAATATCACGTACACTACGTACAGCGATCATATGTAAGGTATAAGGAGAACTATCACTTAGATCAGTAGTAGTATGTTTATAAATACCAGCATGAGAAGCTACCTTATAAGAGGCAGTATCAGCTTCCCAATGATATTTTGTCTTTTTATCTGTTGGATCAACGTAACTTTTCCATTGACACGTTTGTCCATCAGGAACAGTGGATGAATCAATATGTTCATATTTAACATCATGAACATCAACATTACAATCGAAATTCAATTCAATACCACTATCTGATTGGATATTCATTAATGATTTTGTTGGAATAATATAAATAGGATGTTTAATCCATTCATCATATTTAAGAATAGTTTCAGGATTTGAATTATCAGCCCATAAACAATATAAATTCTTATTAGGACAAGATAAACTAGTAGTTTCTGCATTATTGAAGACATGACCTTTTGTAGTAAGATTATGATAATACATTTGAGTAGGGAATTCAGTTTGAGGGAACATTTGAACATCACCAATCAAACAACTTTGATATGTTGGCCATACATTTGGACTAGCTATATTACTAATAGTTGTTGAACTATACCCATTTGTAAACCAAAATAATATATATTCAGGTATAAATGGTAAAGCTCTATTGATATTGAAATGATTAGTAGTTAATCTTGTATTTTGATAATCAACTTGAATACATGTAGGTATAGTTTTATATAATTCATTCGATTGGAACTGAATATCTTTATAAGTCATTAAATTCATAGTAGCTGATTCAATCTTGAATGTACTAAACCATTTTTCATCATCTAAATGTAACCATTCGGTAGTTTTGGTAGCAGTACCATTCTTGAAATAAATACTCATTTTATTATCAATTAATGATTCAATAGTACTAGTTCTAAATAACATATTGAAATGTTTAGTTAATATTAAAGAATCTCCATCAACACCTAAACCACTAATAAGATATAAAGGAATAGCAATATGAATAGATTCATTTGGATGTGCACGTATATAACGAATAGAATTCAATTCATAAGTATCTGCAGATAAATCTTCACCATACATAGATTTTTCTAAATCATTTTTACTAATATCTTTTAATAATATCATTTTACGACCACGTGAAGCATGTGTACAATTTTCTTCATATTTTAAAGCACGATCAGATCCATCAGGTAATGTATAAACCATTTCAACATCAGTAGTATCAATAATAGAATAAATATTAGCTTTTTGAACTAATTGATCCAAGAAATATTGACATAATTGATCATAGGTGAAACTAGCAGAAGTACCTGTTTCATCTAAATAAACAGAAACTGGTCCAGCTTTATCTGTTACAGTTGCTTTGACAGTAAGATCCAAATAGGATTGATTGAAATTGATATAAGTATTATCCACATTAGTCCAATGATATTGAAAGATATAAGGACTAGATAGAATATCAGTATTGCTTTGAATAGGAATATTATCTTTAATTCTTAAGATTCTCATTTTTTTTAATAAAAAATATTAATAAATAAAATAAAATTAATATAAATTATAATTTAATAAATTAGAAAATATGGAACTTGATGATGATAATTATGAAGAACAGACTTCATTAGAAGAGAAGGATACTCGTATTAAAACACATGTAGTCCCTATTGATGTTCGTTGTATTGATAATCAATTCAATATACATTTATCGAATTCTATTGATATCACTAAAAATATCATTTCTTATATTGATCTTAATTTAATTGGTAGTGAAAGTGTGCCTCTATTTGATACATTCACAAAAACACAAATATTCAAATATATAAATACTCGTGTCAATGGTAATAGTTCCGTATATACAATCACTTTAGATCAGAAAAATTATTCCATTCCACAATTATTAGAACTATGTCATTTTGATGTATGTGATAGACCAGTAATAAAAGATTCTCCTGATATTGATCCTACTGTCAAAATTAATGAATACCCTACAATAACCATTGATAGAGATGATTGGTATTGTGAATTCACAATTGCTAATACTAGACGTGGCTTTTATTTCCCAAGAGGAACCTATACAGATATAGAATTTTGGTGGGTTGCTGTATGTTGTGTATCAGCTGTATGGAAAAACCCGGTAGGTAATCGAATAATGATGAAATATGATGATGATACTATAACAATATATAGACCTGAAGTCACCACTTATAATATTCCTGTTACAACAACAGGAACTTATAAATTTAATGGATTCTTTACTAATGGAAGTAATGATTATAAAACATATACTGTTTCAACACAAGATAGTGAAAATAAAATAACTTGTGAAGTAAATGGTGCTCATACATTTTATTTTAATTGGTCAAGTAGTAATATACTCAGTTTAGAAAGGCAATTATTCACTGGTTTGAAAATAAATAGCAATACATTGGTGTATACTACACCTCAAAAAGAAATTACATTAAATAGAATGAAAAGAACAGTTACAGTTGAAGATAAATATAATACTATGATTATTAGACATATAAATAAATATGATGGTAATTATGACACTACATTCACTGTTCCTCCTGGTGACTATACTGAAGATGAATTCTATGATTTATTAGAAAGTTCAATTAATAATACTATTAAAACAAATTATTTAAGTATAACAAAAGATGCTCAAACTATGGACGATAAGGATGGATATATTTTATATTTATCATTTCAAGATATTGATTCAACATCATGGACACTTACAGCTATAGATATAGAACATTCATTATTTAAGTATCGTGGTGCTCTACATAATATACGTCCTGATTTAGTTTATGATGAACAAGGATGTTTTGCTTGGCATGTATCTTATGGTAAACAATTATTACCAGATACACCTGTTGATTTGAATACATTAGATTTAGATGGTAATTATAAGTGTTATACTGATAGTTATCATATAGATTTTTCTCAAGCTCAAGAATTAGGTGAAATCCTAGGTTATAATAAATTAGGTCATGATGAAATTATTAATTATGGTATTCATAATATTGATAGTAGTCGTCCAAAAGGAATGTTAATAGCTCAATCGAATATAGTAGATAATAGTCAGAATTCTTTATATTCATTCAATGTGAATAATTATAAAGGCAATAATGAATTTCATGATATTATGAATATTAATGTGTCTCCTTATTTGAATACAATACAAGATATTACAATACGATATACTGATAAAAATAAACAATATGTGAATTTCAATAATAATTGTATTTTAAGAGGATTCTTAGAATTCTCAGATACAGTAGATACGATTCAACCAAGTGAAACTATTAAGAAATTATGTTTGAATTGTTTAACAGCAGACACACAATTCTATGCTGAATATCCTACATTGAATATCCAAAATAAGATCTTAAAAGATATTATTATTCAAAATGATACTGATACGATCCAAACAAATGCATCTAAATTATGTACTGGATATATAAATGGATCTTATTATCCAACATTTAGTTTTCCTTTATCGGATAAATATGTTACATATAGTAATATAAATTCTCCAATCACAATTGATCATCATATCGATTTAAGATTTGATGAATTATTCAAAGGAAATATCATTTGTAATATATGTGAACCGAATGGTAGTGATATACGTTTCAAAGCTTATGATGAAGTATATTGTGATTTTAGTACAAGTAAGAATTTAATTTATGAATTGAAGAAAACCAATGTCTATGGATATCAATACTTAACGAATATACAAATTATATCAGTGTATGGTCAATCCACTGATTACTTATATCCTATTTCATTAAGATGTTTTACTAATGAATATGAGAATAATATTCATGTTATTGATACTACAAATCTACCTTATTACTATTCGAATGGTATTAAATATGAAGGTATATCGAATAAGATCAATAAGAATGTTTATTATTGTAATCGTAAATTATTAAAGTTATTACCTCATGATAATATGTTCTTTATTACTTGTGATTATCCTTGTGTTGTTTTATTAACTATCTCTTATATATAAATATTTTAAGTCATTTCATTTAAATTAAAAAATGTTTTGTTATATTATTCATTTAAAAATTATTAAAAAATGGAGCCTAAATCTGTATCTGAATCCTTACATTCTTTATCAAGTACAAGTTCAACAAGTTCAGATAGTTCAACAACAACCACATTATCCGAAGAAGAAATAGAAAAGAAAAATACTTTATTAGAATTTATTATAAAAGCTATAAAATGTTTATTTGAGAAATCAACTGAATTCTTTCAATTAATTGTTAAAAATATAGATATTCATTGTAATTGTTGTAATCCACAAACAAAGAAAGTCTATTATAAGACAATGAAAATACAACAAACTATTATTGAAGAAGAAGTCAAACATATATCAGAAGTCTTGAATGAATTAGAAGAAATTGATTCTAATCAAAATGAATCAATACAAGAATTAGCTGTTCAATTAATGAAATTAAATATAAGTGTTGATTCTATTGTTCAATCTCTTCATTTATAATTCTATGAAATGTTATAAAATATTAATAATAAATTTGTTTTGTTTATAAATAATTTAATTTTTAATAATGCAATCAACAGGTTATTCAGATAAAGATTGTGAGGAATTCTTTACAAATTGTATAGATCAATTATTACATTGGAAGAAAATACAATTATCAACAAGTATAAATTGGAAGAAATGGATCAAGACAATATGTAAGAAATTTCGTAATGAAGAACGAATTCAAATCGATGATATGGAAGAACCGTTCTTTTGTGTAGAAGTGTTAACAGATCCATTTCAATTTCAAAATGTTATGCAACATAAACAAACAGAAGCTCCTGGACAACAAGGTGGATTATCCAATACTACTGTAGCTAATTATATGCAAATGATTACATATATAATGAAGAATATATCTATTTGTACAGATGATGAAGATATCATTAATTATAAAGCATTTACTCCACAAAATATAAAGAAATGGGAACATTTATGGGGTTCTTTACAAATAGATGCTACTTATTCAAGACATTATGAAATCACTCAGAAAATTATTAATTGTGAAGCTGATTGGGGAGAAATCATTAATATCACCAAAAAGAATTATTTAGAGAATCCTAATGATTTATATTATGTGAATAGTTATTTATTAGTTTTAACTTATGATACATTATGTGCTCGTAATGATTATAATGATTGTGTAATCTATACTCGTGGTCAACAAATTCCTTTATCGTTAAGAAGAACAACCAATTATATTGATTTAAATACTCTGACTATTCATGTGAATGATACAAAGAATCGATTTGAAATCGGTAAGAATGAATATCCTACTTATCAATATTTATCAGAAGAATATTTGAATGTCTTAGCTAGATCCTTACGTTTATTTCCAAGACATTATTTATTTGTTACTGAGAATGGTGGTAAAGTACGTGATTTGAAATTTGGTGATGAATATATAAAACCCCATTTAGGCTGGATTTATAAAACACAACAGAATAATTCTTTAATTAATGGTTGTGATATTATAAGACATTTATTTGCTCAATATTATTATAGATTATCAAGAGAAGCACAATTCCAACATAATGATTCAGAACACGAATCTAAAGGTGTAGAACTCTTTGAAAATTCGATTATGAAGATGTTACATAGTCAATCAACACATATGGAAAATTATATATCTCCTTATTTATCTTCTCATTCAACTAAATTGCAAGATTTAGATAATAAAACAAGAACATTTCATATTGATATGAATAATATTACTTATACAAGAGAAATTAATCAATTAAATAAATTATTATTTTTATGTAAACGATTTAATGATCGTATAGAACAATATGATGAAGACTATGAAGATGTATTTGGTAAAGAGAATTTCAATATGAAATCAGAATCGATATTAAGTAGTCTAGAACAATATTCATCAGATAATGATACTATAATGATTACATTAAGATATTATAAAGATCTATTAAAGCATCATTATCCAGATAAAACAGATTTAGAAAATGAATTACCTGTAGGATGTACATTAGAATCTGAAGAAGTTCCAGATGATTCTAGAGATCGTTATAATCGTTTTATACGTAATAAACAATTATTACCTGATCATTTACATAATAATACAACGGATTCAGAATTAACGAATACTCAAGCATCTCTTATGCAACAAAATACTCAAGATGAAAACTCTACACCTATAGTTATGAATAATTCAGATACTTATGCATTACGTAGTCTTTCTACTATGCCTCCTTTAGAACCTATTCATCGTGGTCATGGTTTATTGAAAAAACATAAAAGTAATGCATTCTTTAAAGTCAAAGTCCCTAAAAAACATTTTCATGGAATTCAATTTAAATTTTATTAATTTTTTAAACATATAAACAAAACAACTTTTTATAGTAAAAAATAAATATATATTTAATTTGGTATAGCATATAAAGTATTATCTATTAAAATTCGTTTTGTTGATGACGTATTATGATATTGATCTTCACTATAAACAATTTCTTCTTTCTTAGATAAACAATTGGATAAACAGAATAAATCTGTATCTACACATTCATTATAAGTATTATCAATCATTAAACCACAAATACCAATAGCATTCCCTCCCTTATAGAAATTTGAAGTATGTTTTCTATGAATATTCACAATATCTATAGAATTAAATGTATCTTTACTACTTAAACAACCAAATAAAGCATTTGTAAATTTATCTAAATCTTTCTTAATCGTAAATTGATTATTATTATTCACTTTCTTATAACTATTAAAAATATCTTCAATAGTAACTACATTCAAATAATAAGGATCTATAGTAATATGGTTATCAACAAAAGATTTCAAATCATATCCTTCTGTACTACGATCAAAGAATCGTTTCTTACATTCACTTATATGATATTCATTATCTAATTCATGCATATCTAATTGCATACTAGAATAGAAATAATTACTTACTAGATAACTAAAGATAATTGAACGATTCTGATAGAATTTATCAGATAAAGTATAATCCATTTCATAATGATTGGGTTTCAATCTCTTTTCTACTGTCTGTTTACGTTTCGGTAAATTATGATCTACATAATCTTCATATAAATTAGCATTACCAGGAGGGAAATAACGACAACATGATGGTAAGAAACAAACTCTTCTTTCAATAGGACCAGCATTCACAGCAGTAGGTTGGATATTACTTGTCATAAATAAAGTACCCGTGAAATGAACTTTTGTAAATATATTACTGAATAATTTACGAGCACTAGCACCTTCTTTCTTTTCTGCTATTTCTTTAAAGACTTTAGAAGAGAATGGATTAAATGTTTTCTTTCTACCAGTAACATCTTCTTCTATTAATTCATTCATATAATACATAGTCTTATTAGACATATCTACAATCTTAGGAGCTATAGATGTTTCTTCTAAATTATCTGGATTTACTATAATACATTGATTACTACCTACAATACGAGAAATTAAATCAGTTGTTATTGTTTTACCATTACTACCTGTACTACCATATAATATATAAGAAACTGTTTTCTGAGTATTGACATAGAAAGCAGTGGTTAAGATACGTAACATAATACTTTCATATTTCTTATCGAATTCACAATATCTTGCAATATGTTGTTCAAATAATTGGATAATATCTTTCTGTTCATTATTAATATTCCAACTTACATTAAATTCAGTATCAATTAATAAATCTTCAAACACCATATCTTCTTTATGATATGGTTGGATATAATATTGTCTAGGATCTTCTTCTGTTGATTCTTTTGGATATAAATAGCCAAGTTGTGTATAGATAACACGTTCTTTATGAACCATATACGTATCTAAATATTCTTTATAAGATTTACCATAAGTCTTCAAATAACGATTCAACCATTCTTTATAATGATATTCATTAGTAACAGAAGCAGACATTATTTTATCAACTATTTTTTGATGTTGTTCATTCTCTTTGGAATATAATCTTGATAATTTGAATTTCTCTACAATCGATTTCATAAATGTAGTTATTTTGGTTTCAAAGAAATTAATATCATAATTATTCTTACAACGTCTTAAGATATTATATTCATCAAATGTATATAAGATAAAATTATCTTTATCTAATATAATAGAAACAATTTCATTAAATTCTAATAATTGAAATAACATAACTAATGTTTGTGAATCTACAAGATTAAAGGATTGAATACATTCTAAAATAGACATAAATATGAAATCATTATCATCATCTTTATTAAATAATTTATTATCCATTAATATCTTCAAAATATAATTATTCGATAAATGAGTAGGATCAACTTGTATATGATTCCATGTAGATTCAATTACATCATCACTTCGATCATGACCATAACGTAATGAATAATTTTTAAATAATTCTAATCCTCTTGTTGTATTACAAATCTGTTTTGCTGCACAACATAATTTATACCAAGTATTATGAGATTCAAAATAATTCATATCTTCAATAGAACCAATCAATAATAAATATCGTTCTAATAAAGCTTCTTTAGATGCTGTAGTATCCAATATAGTATCTGTAGAAATCAACATAGGAATATCTTTAATATCTTGTATAGAACATAATATAGTACGTGAACAATTATTTAATCTTGCATAATAACGTTTATAACGTGAATATTGTTTTAATTTATAAAAAATAATAGGATTAATAATATCACTTATAATATCATCTTCATTCTTATAATTCAATAATGTTTTGAAATAATAATGTTCATCGATTTCATCATCTATTTTCTTCCATGTTTTATTGGTATATTCTTCATATAATTTATAAGTAGATGGAGAATTATCTTTACTACAACCAAGAAACATACAACCATTATTCTTTCTGGGTTTACCAATAACATTATAATCAATGAATTCTTTTATATCTAAATTATATGTTTTACATAAATCAACCAATTTGGTATTCAGAATCATACTATTATATAAGAAAAATAAATAATCACCATTTACAAACCAATTTGTATATATATGAATTCCCCATGAATAATGTATTTCATTATGAACTGTCTTCTTATTCACTTCTTTCTTTGTATACACAAGCGAAATAAATTCTTGATTATAATAATGAATACAATGATTACATATTTCTTCTATAAATTCATGAATAAAAGAATCTGTTAGAAAAGAAAAATCATTTGATATTTGGTGATAATCTAAATCAAACCATAATCTTCTATAATTAGTTGATGTATTACAAGGAGTACAATCAATATAATGTAATAATTCTTTTGGATTTTGATAATTAGTAAACAGACTTTTATAAAATGGTAATGGATTTGGTATAATAATTTCACTATGATTATCTTTTGAATTATCATGATTAAAGGAACCAAAAGTATAAACAAAATGAATTTGTGAATTTTCCATGATTATTTGACTTATAAATAATGAAAATAAATATGGCATAAAATTCAAAACAAATAATATATTAAAGATTCTAGAAGTCAGTTTTAGAAGCTTCTAGAACCTTCTAGAACATTCAAGAACATTCTAGAACATTCTATAATAGTAAATATTACTTTATATTTTTAAATGTTCTAGAACCTTCGAGAACCTTCGAGAACCTTCTAGAACATCCTTTTTATACTTTAGTGTTTTAAATGTATATACAATAAACAAAACAATTTTCAATGATTTTTTACAAGTTTATAAGTAAAAATAGAAAAATAAACAAGAAAAATAATTAAATTTCAATTGGTTCTTGACTATTAATATATGTACATGAATGAGGCCATCCATTCTTATCATATAAAATACCATCCCAGAAATACATTTGTTTTGAAGGATCTCTTTTAATCTTGTTAATACTCTTAGCATGAACAACTTCATAAGAATAAACTTTACCTTTTTCATCATAAAGGAATCCATCTTCCATATGGAATTTCATAATATCAAAATCATCATCTTTAGAATTCGAATGTTCTTTAGAATCTTCAGAACATAAAATAGTAGTTCTATCACTTTCTAAAAGATCTTCAGTATTGATAATATCTTGAATATCTTGTTCTTCGTTAAGTTGTTGAGTATAAATATCAGCAGCGAATTCTTCATAATCTTCAAGACCTTTAATAACCGCGTTTATACGTTTTAAAGCTGATCTATAGTTTTCGACTTCGAAAGAAGCAAGACGTTCTTTAGATTTTGCAATACCCAATAGATTCTTTTCTCTATTCAATTGAGACTGATGTAAATCAATATCACGAAGAACATTCTTATGAACTTCAACAGCCTTCTTAGAATTCTTAAGAAGTTCCATACGAACAGTTTGAAGACATTTACGGGAATCAGCAGAAAGATTAAATTGCATTATAATCGCGAATATCGTTACAGAGAGAAAATTTGTATTTATCAAAATGAAATAAATAATACATTTAAATGGAATATTAAATATTCTAGGAGACAGTGTAGAATCTCTATGGAATGTTCTAGAAGGTTCATTTGATTGGCTAATTTTGTCGACTTAGCATTTTTTATTTGTGTTTCGATGACGAGTATAGTCGGCATCTGTAATTTGATTGGATAAAAAAATTAGTAAAACACAATTAGACGATGACGACGATGTGTCATACGAAATAAGTTATTTTATTGGCTTATTTTCCAGCTGGAAGCAATAGGCTTTTGTTAGCAACTGAAATGAAGAACTGTACACTAAAAATAGTATATTTAATATATTGTATAAAAATACTTTTGAAGGTTTAAATAATCATGGAAATTCCTGATAGTCTTTCTGCCAGTTTATCCCCTTTCGGTCAAGCCATGATATCCCCCTTGTTGAATCCATTTGAAAATAGTGTTTCTGAAAATCCTATGGCTTTACCCAATGATAATGATTTCTGTTTTAATTCGCGTGACGAAATCATGTTTGAAGATCCACCTCAAGAAATTCATCCAATCAATGATGTTTACGTATCTAAAAATCCAGATAGATATCATTCGGTTAACAATCAACCAATACAATTTCAAGATCAAGTAAATACAAATCCTGATAAGCAAGCATTATTATTTACAAATGAGGAGTTAACAAATATATCCAGTCAATTCGAATCTTTATTTCAAACTATTGAAACAGCTGATAATATATTAAATGGTATTTATTGTACTGTTGATCATTTAAAAACAAAGATTGAAAGTCAGAAACAAGATTTGAAACAGATTCATGATGATTCTAAAGAAATTGTTTCATTATTATCCGAATATTCTATTCCTTCTATGTCTGAAATATTTGATCATTAATTTATTTATTTAATTAATTATTTTGTTTTGTTTATTTTTTTTTAATTTAATTTCACAAAGTTTAAATGGAAAATAGAATAGTTTCAAATAGAATTCTTGAATGGTCTAATGGATCTATTAAAGAAATATGTAACTACAGTATCATGGTTCGATTCCGTTAAAATGTTTCCATTAGATTATTCAAGTGTTCTTTTTTTCTAGAACCTTCTCGAACATTCTAGAACCTTCTAGAACCTTCTCGAAAATTGATTCATTTGAAAAGAATATCGTAAAATATTAGTATTAAAATACTTATATTTTTACTAAATACTTAACTAAAATGTCTTCAACTGAATTTAAGAAACCTGCTATTCTTGATACTTCTAACTTTAATTTACAATGGGATGACACCAAAGAAAATGCTGTTCTTTTAAATAATAATCATCGTGTATGTATTTCTACTGATGCTACACCATGTTTATTTGGTTATATTGTTACACGTGATAAATGGACTTTATTAACAATTGAAGATGATAATCAAGTATTCTTAACTGCTTATAAAGAACTTTATCGTAAATTATGTGAATTATGTCCTGATGGTGATATTGTTAATTTTGTACGTATGGATAATGGTAAATATAAGATTACAATTAAAGTACCTATTAATGCATCGAAGAATGTTACTATTGATATCACTGATAAAAGAGATAAGAAGATTAATATCGGTAAAGATCCTAAGTTAACTTACGAAGAAATACGTGAAAAGTATATTCCACCAAATACGTTATGTAAAGTATTATTTACAATACATGGTATTCATCGTTATAATAACAAGTATTATATTGGTTTATATGCTCGTTCTATTAAAGTCATCGATAAATCTACGAAGAATACTAATAGTAATGATACTATTATTGATTTAACTAATTTATAAATTTTTAATGTTAAATTTATTTTTTATTAATATATTTGTTTTGTTTATAAATAATTTTATAATTGAAATAAAAAATGCAAAGTTGTATCTTAGGAATGCCAAGTCCTGGTACTTTTGGTATGAATTTAATTTCAACTGGAAAAGAATATAGGCGATATAATACACAACCATTACATAAAATGGATCAATATAATCCAATATTTCATGAAATAGGTCCAAATTCATCTATGCCTGTGTCTACTTTAGAAAGTAAAGAAATACATGATGGCAAAGAAGATGATTATGTAGATCGTTCTAAAACATTTGGTAAAGATGCTGTTCCACAAGGAAATGGTGCTTTAATTCGTGCTAGAGCAGCAGGTAAAGGTGTAATGAAAGCAGCTGGTCCAGAAGAAGATAAAATAGATGGTGAAGATCGTCAATATAAAGTATTAAATCCATGTAAACCAAGACGTAAATCTGGTAGAGGAATTATTCCAAATAAATCAGAAATCAATAAATTAGAGAATAATCAAGGTTCTGGTATTGGTGATGCAATTAAAAATAAAGTAAAAGATATGTATCAACGAAATGTATTAGATATAAGAGATGCTATTGTAGATAAAAAAGCTAATAGAAAAGCTCGTGATGCATTAGCTATTTTAGCTCAATATGTTGGTGATGGTCATCATGATCTTGATGATGAATTCAAAAGATTCTATGAACATAAAATAAAACGTGGTGGAAAGATTCCTATATCTGTTGCTTCAGCAATTATGAATGCAATTAAAAATAAGAAAATGATTAAGAATCCAAAATTAAGAAGAATGTTAAGACCTTCAATTATACCAAAATATATAGATTTAGATTCAGCTCAAAGTGGTGATGGTATATTAAGAGTTAAAAGAGGTGGTGGATTCTGGGATGGAGTTATGAACTATGCACCAGCTCTTTTAGGTGTAGTTGATAAAGGTATGGATTCTTTTGCTAAAGGTAGAAAAGCTTATTATGATACACATTTGGCACAACAGTCAAGTGAATTAAATGATATGGAATTTGAAATGGAAAAATTAAAACGTCAACAAGCATTAAATGAAATGAAAAAACAAATAGGTTCAGGAAATACTATAAATAAGATGTTTGAAGGATATTATGATGTAGCTGATGAAATGCAAGATGCTATTGATGAAGATGATAGATTACATCCACAACCCGTTGTTCAACCTCCACCACCTCCACAACAACAAGTTGCTAGACATCCTCAACCTCAACCTCCTCAACCTTATAAACCAATGTCTCGTGATGAACAAAGTTATCCTTATAAGATTTATGGTTTCCCTCAAAATGATAAAGAGAAAGTCGATAGAAAATGGAAAGAAGATGAAAGGGATAAACGAATAGCTGCAAGAAGAGCTAAACGTAGAGGTTATGGTGGTCGAGTTAAATTAAGTAAAGAAGAATTCTTAGAACGAATGAGAAGAGGAAAAGAAGCTAAAAAGAAAAAAGGTGGTGATTTACCTCCATTAGTAACAGCTTATACAGATTTTGTAATACCTGCACAAGTAGCTCAAAGGAAACGTAAAGTAGCTAAGAATGATTTAAAACAATTACAAATTATAAAACAGAAGATGGATAATAATGAAATATTAGATAGAGGTGAGCAAATGTTTTGGAAAGAAAAGAAGTATATGTTATCAAAAAACTCAGGGGAGGGGATCTGGTAAAGAGTAAAGATGAAAAACTTATTCAAAATTCAATGAATTGTGATAATCCTATTATATCTGATAAAACTCGTCATGTTACTCCTAGATCCCCTGATAATTTCAAACAAACTCTATCTCAATATTGTAATATACCCAATTCTTTAATATCTCAATTATATAATTATGCTTATTTAAATAAACCTACCTCTTCTGTTGCTTGTGATCGTGCTGAAAATGTTATGAAACAATTAAATAAAACGAATTCTCAATCTTATAATTATTATAATAGTTATGATGATTTTGAACAAAATATAGATCAAGATCAAACTAAATTTAATATGATCTTCCATGAAAGTCCTAGTGATCCTTATAATGGTCATTTTGAAGCTGTTATTTATAATGGTAATAAAAATATAGAACACTATTCATCATTAGGAAATAAACCTACTTTTTCAAAATCATTTATTCAAAATCATAATATTCAATATAATCCTATTCAACACCAAAAAACTACAAGTAATGCAAATGGTTGCTTTTATTATTCTTTACTTTATTTACTTTCTAATGGAAATCTTATGCCTTGTTAAAACCTTCTAGAATATTCTAGAATCTCTAATTTATTATATTAATATTTTGTATAATTAATTTGTTTTGTTTAATATTTAATACTATAATGACAAAGAAACGATTTGGCAATTACTACTTAGATCGTAGTGCAGAAATTTTAGAGAATGTAAATGAAATACTGTCAGTTATTGAAATTGTTCTTATTATTATATATATTTTACTTTACTTTTATATGTCCAAGAAACATTCTAGAACATTCTAGAACATTCATTTTGAACTGGCTCTATTTGTAGAATCTTTAATTTATTATATTAGTATTTTATATAATTAATTTGTTTTGTTTAATCATTGGTTAATTTAAATAATGAACAAGAAATATCTTAGTTATTCTTATTTTTGTCGTGTGATGAAGAATCTAAAAGAAGAAGGAATTAAATCTAAAAAGAATGAAATAGCGAATCTATTAGAACAATTTTTAAATAACAATAACAACAAAAATCTTAGTGATTTACAACTAAGTTATTGTAGAAATATGCTACTTTATATAGATGATCCTGTGATTCATCAACGTCTTGAAATGCTATTGGATAAACAATATATGAAGAATGAGAATCAATATCAAGATGATAAGAATCTTATTCAACCCAATAATATGTTTATGCCTACTATGAAAAGTAATCAACAACAAAATCAATATCAAAATAATAATAATACTCTATCTTTCTTACCTTTTAATTAATTTTTATATCCTTTTATTACTAGTTGTTTAGTTATATTCAAATTTAAAACAAAACAAGCATGAAAACATAAAATTATTCAATTAATTTTTTAAATAAATTATTATTTTCTAAAGATACATAAGAATTAATATGTGTATAATCATTATGACATAAAGCAGAAGCAGAATTTTCTATATCTTGGAATGTATTGGTTGTAGTTGTAGCATATAATTTTCTTAATGCATTAATGGTCAATTTTGGATGGATTTGTTTTAAATGCTTATTCACAAACCAATCAAATGCTTTAGTAGTAAATCCAGTTCGTACAGAAGATTCAAATATAAATTTACGATTTGGATTTCTTTTTAAGAGTAATTCTAGATCTTCAATCAATTCTTTTGGTGCATCTAATTGAATTGTAGAGTATTTACCAGCAGTTTTATAATCATTTAATAGAATAGAACCAGTATGTTTCTCTTTATCATAAACAATATAATTCTTATGAATAGCTGGATCAATAGTATCTTCTGGAGTTAGAATGAATAATTGAGCATAATCAGCACGAGCAGGAGGAAGATAGGAGTAAAAATCTAATATTAATCGTAATGGATTATAATTTTCTAATTTATCGTGATATTCATGTAAATATGGAGTCGTAATACCATCTTTAATAAGATCTTGAATTAAAGTACGTTTCTTATTATCCAGATATTTTTCATACATTGCATTAATAATCACATAAAATTCACACCATTTATTTAAAATACCTTCTTTATTTAATGAAGAAACATTACGTATAATAAATAATATCAATTCACATAACGATTTCATTGGACTAATTTTGATTTTACGTTCATTTACCATATAATCCATGAATGAATAAGGATTCTTTAAGAATTCTGAGAACTTTTTAAATGGTAATGGGAAAATATATAAATTGAAATAATTGGTTAAACGTTTTTTCCAAATATCAGAATAATTTGAATTTTGTATAACCAAAAGATACTTGTCATAATTTGTATTTTTCATTGTTTTTCTTAAGTAGAATCTTTAAAACTTCTATTTTCAAAAGAATAATACATAAGAAAATCAAAATAAAATATCTAAGATTCTCATGTTCTCGAATGTTCTAGAAGTTTCGAGAATGTTCTAGAATGTTCTAGAAAATTTATATTTTTCCATATCGGTCGCTCATGTTTCCAAAAGTCTCTCGTTATAATCGTGGTGGTGGGTACATCTTTTTACAAGACCACACCACCACCAGCTTTTCTTTCACCCACTATAAATACATACCTTGATCACTTTACTCTTTTTATATAAATTTTTTTATGATTATCATGACTTTTTATATTATTTATTGATCACTATACATACATTTTTATTTTTATATATTCCCGTGATTATTTTTATTATTTCTTTTTAGATAGAACCATCCATTTCATCTTTTCTCTATATAAAGGGAGGGTCGGGGTGTGTGTTTATTTAGCACATTCTGTGCTTCTTTTCGTATTTCTTTCTGTATTCCCGTGATTATTTTACTCACTTTACCAACGATGGAGTCATTTTCCATGAATATTCTCTGTAAAGGGGAGGGTTGGACTGTGTATTTTATTTCTTTTATGATTACTATGAGTTTCTCCTTGATCACTTTACGTTTCACGTTGGAATCGGAACACAAATAAATTAAAAATAAATAAACATGGGAAAAAATAAATACACACACACACTACCCTACACTCCCATGGTTATTTTACTTCAGAAATGTTATTAATTCTTCCGTCGAGAACAAAAAGGGGGGATGTCTTCCCCGCTTATGGCTGCGCGCGTCGCGCAGACTCTATGCGGGGTTTGCATACCCCCTTCTGCAGTTCGAAGAACGGAAGAATTATTAATTTGTCAGAAACTTTTTATTGATACATTTTATGAAGTCTTTAATGGAAGGTTAGAAAGAAATTATTGTATGGAGATGACAACTATAATGACTTGTATAAAGTCTTCTGTGACACGATTATGGTCTATTACGTCCCTAGCTAATTATGTGAAAGAAAAATTTCCTGAATCATTTGAAATTTATAAAGAAACTATTAATCTATGTTTAACTATTAACCCTACAAGCATCAAGAGTGAAACTTCTTTCAGTATGCTTAGAAGAGTAAAAGATTGCTTTCAAACTCGTATGAAAGGTGCACTTCTGCAATCATATATGACTTGTACATGCAATAAAGACCTACTATCATCAATAGAATCATCTACAGTCGTCGAAAAATATATGAAACAACTAAATTTACCTTCTTTAAGTAATTCAATTATCAATAAAGTGTTGAAGACTGAGATTATTTACAATTCGTAGCTCTCGAATATAATCAACAGCTTTTAAATTAGATATATTCTTATTATTGCGTATTTGATAAGTTATTACTATATGTATGCATTTTTTTACAATTGTTTTATAAGCTGATTATAAAGTTTTTTATTAAATTATTTCTACTTATTATTTTTAATTTTTTTATCATATCTAATTGTTATAATATTAAAATGATCATTTTAAATTAATATAACTATGCTTACTTGGAATAAAACTTGAAAGAACTCATTATCGAGTTATTTTTTTAAGTATACACTATTCATTATTACAAATTATTCAGTAATTGATAAGCCATTTTTTATGTTGAATTATTAAAGAAACTAAGTGTCACCGAACATGCTAAAAGAAAAAAATCAACTCAATAACTGAATAAAATAGCTCATATTCAATTTCAATATTCTAATACTAATAACCAATTTAAATATGTTTTCTTAAATTAAGAAATAATTTGTAGCGTAGATATCTTAAAACGATATAAATCATAACATATTAATTCTTATCATGAATTTACACAGGGAAGAACAAATACTACTATATATATATGACGACAGTAAATACAATGAAAGTAATAAAGTAACATAATTAAAGATTTACAACATATATATATATATATATATAGTGTGAACACATTAATATTGTGTATATAAATATAAAAGTAGTTTAAATTTAAAAGAATATATATATGTATGTGATAGATAAGAGCAAAATAATTAAATATATATATATATATATATATGATCATTAAACCAGGAGTTGAACCTGGAATAATCTATTGTGATTATCATCCACCAAATTGAGTTTAATGAAAGAAATGAATACTATTATTAATAGAATTAGATTATAGATTATTAATAAATTAAGTATAATCAGTATGCTCGACATAATATATGTTTTTCATATATATTTAATTAAAAATAAAACAGACTTTTAAGAAATAATAATAATAATTGAAATAATAATAAATTCTACATAAACCTGCCAGCAACACTAACTCAAAATAATCTCAATTAAATCTATAATAATAAAAATAAGTATATATAAATGTAATATAGACAAAAACAATGATTATAAATTAAAAAAAGAAAAAAAGAATAGATTAAGCAGACTATTCCAAGATAAAATACTATTATATCTATGATTATGGTAAACATTCTAAATATCGCGTAAATAGAAATATATAATTATGTTAGAGCTGATAAGAATTTAAAGAAATACAGTATAAACATAGAAGTAACTGAATGAGAGAAATAGAATTATTAGACATGTTTTTAATAAATATATAAATAGAAAAAAAAATTAATATTTAGACAAATAGATAAAAGAAATAAATGAAAAGTTATGAATAGAGCATAATGTAAGCACATTGATAATAACAACAAACAACAAAAAATACGAAAAATAAAACATTAAAAGATAATACATATATACTTTAACAATATGAAAATATAAGAAACACAGTACTCAATTCTTGGTAATCCCACTAAGCAAGTTTCAAAAGCACGTCTTTGTCAAAAGCTGAATAATGGAAGAACAGTACATCCGTTGAATAAGGACTGATTCATAGTGTGATCAAAGTTTAAGTAGACAATTCATCAATGTCATCGATAATTTAAAAGCATTATATAGTAAACAGTGTATATTATAAATACATTTTTTTAGTGAATTATTGTTTTATTAAACAGAAGCTGGAAGTTTTCTTATTTGATGTGCTTGATTGCATTAAATTACCGTAATTTAAAACATAATCAAAGGAAAAAAAAGAAAAAAATCATAATTTAGATCCTTGAAAAAAACAATCATTTCAGACTATTATTTTATGTTATGTTCTTATTATCTTTGACAGGTAGCCTCTAATACGCTTATTTGAATTGTGGGATCAATTAAAAATTAAATAGTGTTGACTATTTGTTGTATCGTATTCAAGAAACTAGTTTTTTGTTGTGAGATATCATTGTATCATGTTGTTTACAAGTAGTAGATGCTATGAAACTATACCAACGATTAAGGGTTGATTATTAAGTGTTTTTCTTTCTAATTAGCAATGTAATGCTACTTATACATGTAAATGTGTGATCTCAATTAAATATCTTTCTTATTTCAATATATAATTGTAGTAGTGTTGTGTATTACATAAAGTCAAAATATCGTCTATTACTCCTTTTTTAAATTTTCAGACATATTAAGCATGGATTAAAAAGTGTCACCTAAAAGTCGTGGCAATTGTCACAAAAGTCAGGGAAGACATTGAACACTTCAAAATAGCAAAAAAACAATAAAATCATTAACAATTTATTTTCAAGACTTTTTGAATTCATATTTTTTTACTTACAACTCTATATTCTGATAGAAATAATTTTTATTAGTCTTTATATATTAGCATTCGATCTAGATACAAAAATGCTTTATATTCAAATAAAATGTTTACACAATTTCAAAATTTATGATTTGAATTTGTTTTATTTATTCTTGCATACATTCTAAGATAATGTATACTCATAGGATATTTTTATAATTGTTAAATAGAGGAATTGAATCCACTCGGTGTTCACTTTGTTTGTTAACACATATTTTAATTGTCATCCATATACTTTTCATTATATAAATATATATATTATGGCTGGAAAATTTATTATGTCCCAATATACAAGGAAATCTCATAATTGAAAAGACCACAAAACTCTTCTTAGCTCTTCTTTTTATTTACTTAAACAACTATCTATCTGATAAATATCAAAAAATATAAAAACAAATAAAACTTCGTCTTTAGAAATCTAAAAATTCGTTTGACGAAAAAGAATCAAAATTAAAAATAATTATGACTCATTATCGATGAGAGAACCATGAATATATAAAAAAACATTAATTCTGTTCCAAAAAAAACGAAGATTTTCTTTTATTATACTACGATGAACTATGTGAGATTCTGTCAATTAATATTTAATTTAGAGAATAAATTATACTGCAATGTCAGCAGATAGCAAAGAATTATATAATAAAATACAATCGGACATTTCTTCTACAAAAGCTGATACACCTCTTGGTAATTTATTCACGTATACAATGCTAATACGTGGAAGTTCTACCAAAGTAAATAAATTGTCTCATCCTTTCTTATTTCTTTTTATTTTATAAAGAATGTATGCCTACAAGATGAAGATGATATCTGTGATTCTATTGATTTACAAAGCATACCTGAAAAATCAAAATATACTGAGTTTAATATTGAATACTATCATTTATTGGAAACTGTGTTTAAAGAAATGGAATTATCTTTTGTATTTACTATTTATCATTTTATTAATTTAATTTTTTAAAATTATTGTTCTATTTATTATTATAGAAAGTTCAAAATGAGAATTCATCAAAATCTCTACCAGATAACTCAACAATCTCTTTTTTTCAAGAATTATTTATAAACTGTATTTTGTTTCTATTATGATATTTTTATTAACAGTTTTATGTATTGATTTTACTATTTTTTATATAGATATATTCAGATCTTTTATGGAGAATTATTCAGATATTCCACAAGATATTTATCTTCTTCCTATTTTCCAAAATAATCAAGAGTACTATTATTCTATATATTTTATTCTATATATATATAATATATATATAGATTAAATCAGTCTTTATTTGTATCTTCATTGAATTACTCGTCTTTATTACGCTATTTTTTAAATGAAAATTCATTTATTTCTCTTCTTTTATTATGTAATAATATAACTGAAAGCAATCAGTTTATAAAAACAGTAATTTACTTTTTATTTTTCATATTATTTTTTATAATATTTTTCTTTTATTTCTAGAAAACAATAGATATAAACAATTCTATCGAACAAGAAATTTCTTTCGATTATTCATCTCTTTTAGACACGAATTTTTTTCAATCATCATTTTTAAATATAAAGTATGTGTTTTTTTTATTAGAATAGTAAACTATATATATATATTGTTAATTGAATATATACATATATACATAATACTTTAAAAAAAGATATATATATATTATAAATATTTGAATTATGTTGGTTATAGTGTCTCATTCATTATATATATAGTTCAATATATACAAGTTATTCAGTTCATTCATTTCCAAATTCGATATCTACTTTATTTAATTATAATTATATTCAATATCCTATATGTATAAAAGGAAAAATAGATTTATTGAAAGATAGAACTACTCAAGAATTCATTGTAATTATAATATTTAATATAATAATTAATATATATGTATGTATATATATATAGATTAAAGGAATAGAATCAGAGAATACATATTATTTTCCTGTGCCTTTGTTATATAAGAATAAATATATGTTTAAATGCCTTTGTAACAATAATAATATATGTATAGGATTAATTCAAAAAGATATAGTGTATATAGTTTTTTAATTTTAACTTTATTTTTTAATTTTTTTGTACTAATTTATATAATAATTTATATAATAATTTATATAATATTTTTTTTAATAGTTTATATAATAATTTATATAATAATTTATATAATAATTTATATAATAATTTATATAATAATTTATATAATAATTTAATAATTTAATAATAATTTAATAATAATTTAATAATATTTTTCTTTATGACTATTAACAACTATTATTACATGTATAGTGAAGAGAATTGTTCTCAGAAATCGCGATTGTCATGGGGATGGAATGGTTCCAATCAGACTATTTTCTTTGATTATTCAACAAATACAATTCCTTATGGAATATGTAGTATTCCCGATTCTCCATCGAATTCAAATAGAATAAGACCTTCAAGTCCCTCTCTTCCTCGTATATCTACTTCTATGTCTACTTCTTATCATTCAAATTCAATTTCCCACGGGGAAGATACATATCCAACTTCATTTATTTCTACACTTCCTCTTCCTTCTTTTGCATTCAATAATAACGTGAACAATAATAATATAAATAATAGAAATGATATTATTAACAGTAATAATAATAGCAATAACACTGTTACTAATAGTATTACAAATAGTTCTTTGAATAATAATGCCAACAATACTATTAATACTCATTGTAAAGACTCTAAAATAAACAATTTAAATCGCCCTATTAATATGAACAATCAATACAGAAGTTGGAGAGAAAATGATTGTATTATGATGTTTGTAAATAAAAATGAAAACGTTATGAAGTATTTTAAACGCTATATATACATATAATTATTTCTATAGATTCACTGTGAATGATTACGATTGCGGTAACATATATGCAAATTATCCTTCAGAAACTCAATTTTATGTTGGAATAACCATGGGAAATGACTCAACTCTACTTCTTTCTCAAAGTAAAAACGATATATATATGGACACCTTCGAGTTTCTCCCTGAATATACAGTATATACATATTCTCTATACTATTGATGTATATCTATATATATACTTTTCATTCTCTATAGGATATCAATTGTTTGCTCTATACTACGCCTTGTCTTCACCTTCATAATAGTCTCCTTTTCTATAAAGATATTTCATGTATATTTTTATTATTCTAAAGTTATCATTATAATTCTATATCTATACAATAGTAAGCGTTTCTCAATATAATGATTTATATATCGATATTATTATAAGACCATGGAATCAGGATAACACCAAACAAACTATTATTCATTATGTATATATATATATATATATATATATATTTATTCTTCTTAGTATAAAAAATAATTAATTATTATATTTAGGGTGATTCTAATTGTAACTTTTCTATATCATTATTAAATTCAATACTTATTATTTCTCTGAATAACCGCGATTATTTAACAAATACTCAACTAATACAATATAATGTTTGGAATCATATTATTATTCAATTCACAAAAGATAAAGTCTTACTTACTAATACTATCGTATATATATATTGTGTTATTTTAAATATTTGTTTTCTTTAATAGAATGGACAATCATCATTAGACACAATCCCTTCATTTATTTTCCCTCCTTCTCTTCTCCTTCTTAATCTAACAATAGGCGCATATATTCCCAACTCTAATTCATCAACAAAGTATATATATGTTAGTTTTATATATATTTATATTTATTATATATAAGTATATTATATGTATTTATATTTATTATATATTTATATTTATTATATATTTATATTTATTATATATTTATATTTATTATATATAAATATATTATATGTGTTTATATATCTACTTTAGTCCTATTGAATATTATAATGGTGACCTATATTCAGTATCTATATATACTACATATATTCAAAAAGAAAATACTATTTCTCACTGTTATGATAAAATTCTATTTCTGTTTCGGATTAATCCTATTCTAACCGATGAAATTTCGTTACCCTCAATTAGTACGGAAACACAGTCTAAAAATATCGATCAAATAGATCTATTTATTGAAGGAAATAAGTACAGTCCTACAGTTATTGTATTTTATTTATTATTATGTTTATATATATTCTGAATTCATATATATATAGGGATCTATCTATTTTTATGATCCAAAACTTCCTCCATTAGTCTACAAACCTCTCTATAGTATATATATATATATATATATATATATAATATCCACTCTATATATAGCCATTACAAATACTTCTTCATCTTCTTCTCTCCCATTATCATATACATATAATGATATTTTAATGTATTTACATCAAAATGCATCGATATATGAATCAATGAATCAAACAATTATACATCAAGATATTTATAATAATTCTCATATCCCCGTGAATAATCCTCTAGTATTTATATGTTTAATACTAACCCTAATCAATAAAGGATATAATGAGTATATTTTTATTTCTTTCATTTAATCTATATACATATATGTAATCCTTTTTTAATATTTCTTTATAGATGTATATATCAAGGAAAAGATGAAAAATTTATCTCTTTAACAAATTCTATTAATTATCCTTTTGTATATATTCTTTAAATATTATATATTTTTTCTTCATTCTATTTTCTCTCAATCTATATATATATATATATATATATATATATATATATATATATTATAGATATCTATGGATGACTCAAGTTTCTATTTAATCTACCGTTTACTGAATACATTATATATATATCTCCTTTCTATTCATCCTTCTCTAAATACATCATTTCCTTCTTCTCCTCTCTCTTCGTTATCCTCCTTCTCCTCTATTAATACATCTATTTCTCTTTCTCTACCTATAGAATCCATCGATTATCTACTTATTACCATGAATCAACTTGTACTCATCATTCATAATAATTATAAAAGCTATTATGAGAGTATATATATATATTTATTTATATATATATATATTTATTACTATTATGTTATTATTATGAAGATATGTATATTTATATATATATATGTGTTTATTATATATGTTTTTTTATAGTGAATCATCAAATCTATTCCTCTTCTGTTATTTCTACGTCGATATATAATATATTCTTCTCTATATTACAAATGAGTCCCTCTTTATCTATCTCTACTAATCAAATTAATATTGATACTTCTAATTCTCATTTCTCTACACTTTTAGAAACTCTTCAAAATACTATTATTGACACTACAGTGAATATCTTTCATGTATCTATCTAACCTATATTCTTCATTTATTGAATCATTTTTACTTTTTTATTTTATTCTTTTTCTATATGAATATATATATATATATATATATATATATATATATATATAGATTCTCTTCTCTTCACCATTAGATACTTTTTCTATATATATGCAACTTTCTCATTATTGTATTCATTCTGCTAATAGCAAAGATCCACTATATAAACTCTATATATTACTTACACAATCTATTTATACGTCTCATCTCTATTTAAAATCATGGATTCCCAAGATTATGAGACCCAAATGGGAAAGTAAAAGTAATTGTATTGATCTATCGAAAAGTATATATTTAAATTTATTTTATTTCTATTTTTCCTGATTGTTTTATTTATTTTCAAAACAAAGTATTAAAATAATAAATTTATTATATATATATAGTTACATTTAGTAATGAATGGTGTTCCGATGGAATCACATTTTCAGAAAATAACTCTATTTGTGCTTGTAATGGAACTAGCGCTATTCATTATAATGCATGTCTCCTAAATATATCCTTTAAAAAAGGTATATATTACTATTTATGATGAATTCTATTTATTTCGTTGTTTTGAAATTTATTATTTTTATTCTTATTTTAGTATAGAAATATATATAAATGCTAATATTATTTCCTTAATAAGTAATATTAATTATTTTTTTTATCTATAATATATATAGGAAAGTATAGTGTCACATATTCTATTGAAAAAGACAAGTTAGGTGATGAAATGATATGTTTAGGTTTTTGTACAGATAAGAATATCAGTGTATATAATTATCAAACGAGTCCATGTATTCTATGGTAATTATTATAGTTAATATGATCTATTATTATTACATTATTATAGTTATCGCTGTTATAATGGTGAACTCTTTGAAAAAGGCGGGAAACTTCAACGTCGAATTGACACTGTACATCAAGGTATTATTATTTTAGTATTATTATTATTATTATATATATATATATATATATATATATATATATATGTATAGGAGGAGAGGTTATATTTTCAGTTGATATGGATTTAGGTACGATTGGAATGACTATTAATGATATATATCAAGGAATTGTTTTTGAACATATTCATTGTATTTTTTTATTATATTTATTATATATATTATTATTATAATACTATAGCTGACATTTTATATCCATGTGTAATCTTCTATAATATTCATCCACCAATCAGATCCGTTAGATTAGTCTCCGTAAAAGTACCAGAAACAGTATCTCTTACAGTATATAAATATAATATTATATTATATTAAATATATAACTATAGTATATTTCTCCACAAATATCTGTGGATGACACATCTCCGATTCCTATAGATATAAGTAAAGATATTGATATAAAAAATAATCTTGAAAATAAAGATGATTTAGAAAGAGGCATAGATATTCAACAATTAACACAAGTTTTACTTGAGTATAATGATGACTATATATTATTCATTACATTATTATTATTATTATATATAGAATATATATAAAACATTCATGTATTCAATCCCTTCAATTCTTAATTTCAATTATGAAACGATTGTTTCGAGTCCCACAAATATCTCAACAAATGACCCATCTTTATAATAATATTCATAAAAATATTGCAGTGTATCCTTATATTGATTATGACTCAATTCTTGATTGGGCTACTATATATAAGTATATTTTATGTTTATTATTATTATATATTTATTTAGACGACCAACGAAACCAGCAAGTCTCTTATCGGAATCACTTTCCCGTGGGAAAATGAGTTCCTCATCTTCTTTATCTTCTTTTTTATATATTTATAGTAGTATATATGAAAAAGATATTTCTACCAAAAATGGAGGCATCAAATTGAATAGTATAATTTTATTATATATTATATATTATTATTATTATTATTATTATTATTATTATTATTATTATTATTATTATTATTATTATTATTATTATTATTATTATTATTATTATTATTATTATTATTATTATTATTATTATTATTATTATTATTATTATTATTATTATTATTATTATTATTATTATTATTATTATTATTATTATTATTATTATTATTATTATAGAACCTGTTGGAAAATGGGTATCAGTATTATTAGATTTATGTATGTCTCCAAATTCCCGTGAATATAAATGGAAAATAGAAATGAATAATCTTTCAAATAGCAAAATAATTATTGGAATATGTGGAGAACGATTTGATAAAGATTTATATATAGGATGTGATATATATTCATGGGGATTATTATTAAATGGTTATATGTATTTATATATATATATATATATATATATTAAACATATATATATAGAATTCATGGTGGTAACATTATTCGAAAAGATATTCATTTAAATGTATTTATTTGTATTATTTTTATTTATATATAATTCACGATAATATTATTATCATTATATAGATTAAAGATAATTCTATATATTTTCGTTATGACTCTATTAATGGATATATATATATATCTGATGATTCGAATTATGAAAATAATTATTTATTTTTAAGTGATATATTCATGGATATATATCCCTCTGTTTCTATATATGAACCATATTCACAGGTATATATATGTTTATTATTATATTTATTATAAGATTAATATTATTTTTATTATTATCTCTATATATATATATTAGTATTCTATTTATTAACTTATCATATAAATAGGTAACCATTGAATGCTTAGATAGTGATATTTCTATATATAAATATATAACTTTTGATCAATTATTTGAAAAGGAAAAACGTACTCTGACTACTGATCTCTCTACTATGTATTTATATATATATAACAATATAATAGTATATTTATATACTCTACTATAATAATAATATATAAACATATATAATAAATAATAATACAATATATATAGGAGTATTGATTTTATTATATACGTATTATCAAAAATACCAGAACTATTAATTTATATTGAAACTCAAGATGTAAAACAGTATATCTTTATTACTTATATTATTATATATATAGACACCCATTTATTCGTTATTTCCTTCTTCCTCTTCTCAATTCTCTCTGTTTATGTGATAAATATTCACTGATATCTATCAATAATCTCTCTAAGGCTATTATACAACTTATTCTCTATTTACAACAATATCTTCAATCACATACAACTCTTTCGTCTTGTGTATATATACTATTATATATATAGATGACTTTTTTTATAATTATTTTTTAAATAAAATTTTTATACCACTGAATCATGATGATTATTCTATATATATATATATATATATATATATATATATATATACTCTATAGTTCATTCAATTAATACTCTTAGTACAGACCTATTTGACTTTCTCTTTCTCCTCCCTCCTCACCTCTATATCTACTATATCCAAACAACTAGTACTACCCTATATAACTGTATATATATATAATAATAATAATCTTATGTATATAATAATAATAATCTTATGTATATAATAATAATAATCTTATATATATAATAATAATAATCTTATACAATATATATTATATAGAAATCTCAAGAAACTAATGACAATAAAAGTATATTCATATATATATATATATGTATATATATATTATATATCATATATATAGAAGCCTATACATATATTTCTAAACTTCCATTTAATAATGGAATTAAAATGAGTATCTTTATGGAACACATTCAGAACACATATCCAATGAGTCCACAAAACGAATTTTATGATTATATATGCTCAATTAAAAACCAAGAGAATACCAATATTTCTTCACTCACATTTATGAAGTATATATAACTATACAATACAAAAGAATTGTTATATTTTAATATATATATATATATATTTTTATTTATTTATTTATTTATTCTAGTGATTTTATATGTGGAAATAACCGTGGAAAACTTCTTGATCTTTGGATATCTCAAATTGTACCCGTACCTGCTCTATTGACTGTATCTCGTATTAACAGTAATACTATTCCACAGACAACCAATGAGAATAAATCATTAGCAAATACAATTTCCTCATTATTTCTTTCATCATCAGCATTTATGAATAATGATTATTTAAATATATTAGATACATCAACTATTACTATAGTTATTAATGATCTTCGAAGAATATATATCTATGTATTATTATATCATTGTGGACTTATTGAATTGTATTTATTTATATTATTATTATTAATAAAAATATAATCTTTAGATCAATTATTAAATAATTTTTATATTTATTATATTCAATAATATATTTACATATCTCTTATATATATGTAATATAGTGCAGAAAATATAAGTCAATGTTTATCATTATCTCCTTCTTCTTCTCAAATTATTTATACTCCAATAAATATGAATGAAATATCTATACAATCCTCAACTATACCCCATGGAAACACAAATGAACACAATTCCAACCCTCCTCCATTATTAATATCCATATGGAAAGAAGCTATTGCCTTTTGTTATACGAAAATAACTATGAATAAATCAAGTTTATTAGACATTTATAAACTCTGTTTCTTTTTAATTACAGAAATTCAACAATCCCATCAGTCCATTCTACAAGTATATATATATATATATAATAATTTATTGTTTATAACTTATATCATCAATAGCTATTTACTCCATCAACATCTATGTCGACAGAGAAATCTAATTCTGTAAAATATATATAATATCTTAACATATAGATATTTTATTAATATTTTCTTATAATTATTATTCTATCTATATTATAGCCTTTATTTTCAAATGAGGATACTAATTCTACTTATTGGTCCGTACATATCAATCGTCCAATCAAATCCATATTCTGCCATATCAATTCCTTTTTATCCAATCATTCTCTTTCTATTTCATCACTACGAAAATGTTTATTAGATATCAATACTGCTTATTTACTGTATATTATATACATATAATTCTAATATTATATATACTATAGAAAAGGGTATATATACTGGCTACTTAATCGTTCTTGTTCTTCACTATCTCATTCGACAGATATGTCTATATATATATGCTTATTCTCGAATCTATCCAAAGATCCAACGCAAGAATTTTTATTGTATATATTATTTTATATTATTGTTATTATTATTCTATTATTATTATTATTATTATATTTATTAATATATTTATTATTATATTATTATTATTATTATTATATTCATTTAATTTTCCTTTTCGTTATCATATCATTATATGTTATTTTTCTTAATACATTTAGTTATGAATCCTAATTATATTTATATGTATTCTTATAATATTTATAGTAACACTAGTGAGCTTGAGAATTGCATAATTCCCGCGATAAAAATGCAAGTAGAGACAGAGTTTCAAACTTTATATACTTATATATCATCATTAATCAATATGAGTATAAATAATAAAAATTATATTTTAGCAACTCATGTATGTCTATTCTCTTATTTTATATATATATTATATATTCATCTTATTTTCATAGTTATTATCCTGTTGGAGATTTCCTATTCATCCCCGTGATTATTCTTTTCTTTCTCAAATAGATATTCTTACATGTTTAAAAGATATTTTTTATTATTGTATCAGTAAAGAAAAAGAAAAAGAAGATGATGTCAATAATAATGTTGATTATTTAATGAAAATGTCGATTCATATATTATTTAACTTTGCACTTCAAGTATATTCATGATAATAATATATTATATTATATTATTATTACCATATTTTATATTATATACTATTATATTATATTATATACCCTATATTCTACGCTATTATATTAGATATCGGATTCAATTATAACATCTCCTACAACACTCTACTCTCTTAATTCCTCTTTTTCAAAATCAAATTCTCTCTCATTATCTACAGATTCCCGTGATAATAGGGGAAGATTTAGTAATAATACATGTACATATATTCTTATACCTTAGTATTTATTCTTTATATCTAGTACATTCAACATTAATTGAAGCTATTTATGATATATTCTTCACTCAATTATCGAGTTTCTCATCTTTACATAAAACTAATATTCAAGATGTATATATGATTAATATTTCACCTTTTTTTATATTATTATGTATCGTTTTTATTATTTAATATTTATTTCTTTCATATCAATAATAATCTTATAATAGTGTTCCAGTGTTCCGTTAACCGTAGATTATCCCTCTCAAGGCATAGATATAGTGACGCACCTTATTCAATTTCAATCATGTCTGACGCTTCTACAAACAAATCGATGGATATCTGTATATATATATATATATATATATATATATTCTATTTTTTCATTATATTCAATATTATTCTCATTACTCATATAATATATATAAATATATCTTATTATATCTACATATGTATAGTTATTCATAAGTTATATCCTTGAAGATGATATACAATATAGTGCTAAATGTTTATATATACTTCAAACATTATTATTTGATATCGAACCATCTACTTTATCTATATATATTCCCACGATTAATTATACACTTACTATTAATGATATCATTCAACTATTTATTGAATTAATCATGATTTCTGTATATATCTATTTATTTAATATAACACGACTTATATTTATTTATATGTGTAATATATATATTATTTCTTCTATAGATTCCAAATTCTCGTGAAAATCTAGTTTACTTCTCTTTTATTCACCATATTCCCACGATTTTTATTTCAACTTCTATTCTATCCTCTTTATCTCTATCTCTTCTACAACGATTATTAAGTCAAACTAAATGGATTCCTTATCTATATAAATATATAGAATCTTCTTTATCATCATTCTTAATATCTCAAAATGAATATAATATACTTCATTGTCTATCTGTCTTATATTTAATTACAGGACAATTACCTATACTTGTACCAGGAATGACGGTATATATATATCCTTGTAAAGAATGTAAAAATCATTCTGAAATCGATGGGTTCCATGATGCTATTCATTTAGATAATAAATTATGTATATATATATATATATATATATATATATATATATATATATATATATATATATATATATATATATATATATATATATATTAATTATTTTGTTTTTCAATCTATATAAAAATTATATATAGTAAGTGGTGTTATAGCTTCTGTTGATGATATTAATAATACAGTCACTCTTCGATTGGATGAACCAGAATTACAAGATGATAATTCATCCAATAAAGATAAATCAAATGAATCAAGTGAAACTGATCCTATTGGCTCTCTTAATGAAGAAATACCAACTTCAACCAATGATAATACAAGTATAATTATTATTTATATTTTCATATATATAAATAGAAAAGTCTATAAAAATATCAATGAATCATATTTATGTATCCCCTCTAACTATTGAACATATATGTATAACCACGGGGATTATCCAAAAGTTTATGAATGTTCTATCTCTTTCACTAGATATGTGGATAAATAATCAGTATAAATATTTATTATTATTATAAATATTTATTATTTTATTTTTTATTATTATTATATTTATTATTGTAATATTTATTATTATATTTTATTATTATTATTATTATTATAATCATTATTATAAATAAATAAATATATAGAATGTCTTCTCCATTATATTATTTGACTCCACAAATCTGCATATATATAAGTAAATACTTATATATATGCTTACAAAAAGGATTAATTGATATTAATACAATTCTCAACTCTAAAGTAATAATAATAATAATAGTAATAATAATAATAATAATATTAATAATAATAAAATATATAGTATTATTTAAATTTCATCGTCCATAGATTATTGATTTATTATATATGTATTCCTTATTAAGTTCAGAAGAAAAAGGAGTTTCACAGGCCTATTTAATAGAACAACTAGTATACAAAACCTATGACCATATGTATATATATATACTTATAATATAATATATATTAATATATATATATATATATAGGATAGATATTAATTTATCATCTTCTCTATATTATCCACCTTCTCATTCCCAGGAGAATTCATCAAAACTCAGTGAAGAATCAGATTATTTATGGGAAATGAGAGAAGAAGGAGGAGAATGGGTTTCATTTGACAAAGAAACTTCACGAATGCTTCAAGATTTATATATACAAAAGATATCACCTATAACCATACATGTATTTATTTATTTTATAGTGTTTTATTATTATTTCTATTTGCTATATAATTAGATTAACACCTATAAACTCAGTTATGCAGTAGATTTCTCATCATTAACAATGACAGAAGTATCGTCAAGGTATTATATATATATAATATTTAATATTTAATATATAATAATATATAATATATAATATATAATATATATATATATATATAAACATATCAATAAAAACTTATCATAAGGATCATTATAAATATATAAATATATATATAGAACTTTATATTTCCTTCGTTTCTTATCTTTATCTCTTTCTGAGAATCAGAGTATTATTCATGAGTTGACTGAAATGGGTTTTCAGACAGGATTAATTCAACAAGCAATACGTACCTGTGGTGGAAATATAGACACATGTTTAGCTTGGCTACTTAGTCAAGATTCCCGTGGGGAAATGGAGATCTCTGAAGAAACTACACATCCTATATCAGTTTCTTCAATTGATAATATAAATATACCTAAAAAATTAACTAACACTATATTATCATATTTCAGAACTGATCTGAATTTTATTCAGATTCCCATTATTCAAAGTGATCAGAAGAATAACTGCTTAGAAGGAGAAATAGGAGAATCATTCTTCACTCCTGATGTATATACTATTTTATTTTATTTATTTTATTTATTTATATTTTTTTATTTATTTATATTTATTTATATTTATTTTATTTATTTTATTTATTATATTTATTATAATTATTATAATTATTATATATACATTTATTCTATATATGACTACTCATTTATATTTTTAATATATACCAATAATTAATCATAACAATATATTTTATAACAATTATTAGTTATCGCTCATATTATATCTACCTTAATATATAGTTACGTTATTTTAATGATGCTGAAAGTGTCATTAATAGTGGTTTAGACCCTGTATATATATATATATATATATATATTAATTTATTTCTTTTAGACCCCTCACTCTGTCAATTGTCATGAAAAACAGCAACTTCTCTCTATATATAGTAATATAAATTTCTAAATATATACATATTATTTATAATATATAGAAGAATTATCTATTGGTTCTGAACTTCCTTTAAAAACATATACGCATTTGTATTATTCACTTTGTATATATATACATATATATATTACCAATAATTATTACTTGAAATCTTATTATTTTATTATTTTTTAGTACTAAAGTTGTTAATTACATATTCACGGGGAATTATGAATGAAATTCTAATTTTAACTTCAGAAAATCCTGATTATTTTATTCCTTTGTATTTTAATAATGTTATTGAATCAGAAAATAAGTATGAACTGAAATGTTCAGAAATAAAAGTAGATGATTCTAATAGTATAACAGAAATCTATTCTTCAAAAAATCATAATTATTTTAAAGATAATAAAGAGTTATTATATCTTTATTCTCTTTTCATCTATATGATACAACGATATAGTTTAGATATATACATATGTGAGAATGAAGAAGCGATTCAAAAACGATTTTTAAAAGCTATTCACTTAATTATTCATAATATATTATATAATCCCAAACTCTCTACATATTCATCTATATATATACATTCAATTATTATGTTCTTTGAACATTCTATACAGTATTATATATCCATCGGAGATACTATTAATAGTCAATGTATATATTTTATTTTTTTATTATATTATTGTATTTATTTTATTATTATTCATATTATTATTTATATTATTATTTATATTATTATTTATATTATTATTTATATTATTATTTATATTATTATTTATATTTTAAAGTGTTAAAATCCCCGCAATTATGTAACGATTCTACGATCCCTTGTACAATGAATATTTCCTTATTATTAAAAATACTCTCCTGTTTTATTTCAAAAGGTATATACCTATTATATAAATATATTGATTTAATTATCTATAGAATCATTCTTCTTATATTATTCTCTGAGTATTCAAAATTTACAATTTATTATTAAGATCATTTCAGCAATGTTGAATTCTTCTTATCTTTATTATAAATTTGTTTCTACAAAATATTTATGTACAATTTTCAGATCTATTCTTAGTTATGCTGAAGATAAACATATATCCATTTCAGACAGTAATTCTCTTTATAAGCAATTATATCTATCTTGTCGTTACTTTAATATTCATCGATTAAAACAATATATATTATCACGAATTGATGCAGAAATGGAAGACTGGCCACTTATGTCTAGGTATATATATATATATATATATATATATATGTTATAGAATAATAATAATCTAAAATGAAATTATTATATATAATATGTTATTAATATTATAAAATACATATATATATATATAGATATTTACAATCATTAATTGAGTTAAATTATTTGATTGATTCGATTGGTGAATTATCAGATGTTGCTAACGAATCATCCAGTGAAACGAACGTATGTCAACATTCATTATTAAGTGCCTATTTAGCTACTTTCTCTCCATCTTCATCTCCCTCTCTTCCTCTTAATTCCACTATTCTTAATCAACAAGATTCTTCATATATGTCTATTGAAAATGAAATAAGTAATAATAATAATAATAATAATAATAATAATAATAATAATAATAATAATAATAATAATAATAATAATAATAATAATAATAATATCTCAGATAATAATAATATATCAAATATTACTACTTCTCTTCCTATACCTTCATCTTCTTCAGTACCTTTTATCCCTCAATTCTGTCTTTCTTTCTTTACTAATTCTTATATATCTTTAAATGGAAAAGAATTGCAAAGTCCATGGACATTTGAATCGTATGTATATATAGATACAAATCGTTATATGAAACGTACAAAGATGATTCTTCTCAAAGGAGATAATACTTTCGTATCTTTTGATAATGAATTGAATGAGGAGAATCAATTATGGTCACTTACTATTTCATTCTCACCAGATATTAATGTATTTCATAATTGTATTCCTATTAACACGTGGATTCACTTAGCTATTGTCTGTTGCGTACAACAAAAAGTATTTTATATATTTATTAGTGTATATTATAAATTATTTTGAATTATTTTTTTTATATAAATTTCTATCATTAATAAATATCCCATATATATATGTATATATGTATATATATATAATAATAGGTAATGATCTTATATATCAATGGAAATCGTAAATGTGTTCAAAGTGGAAACTGTTCCCTTCCTCTTAATATGATTGGATCCAATACTAATGATAATTTTGTAGGACTAATTAGAGTATATATATATATATATAATTCTTAATATTTTATGTTAAAAATCATTTCCAGTTTATATATATATATAAATATATCTGTCATACTTAGAGATTCTCTTATTCTCTTTCTATATATATATATATATATAGGAACTACGTGTTTGGAATATATCAAGAAGTGATATAGAAATACAAAGAGATTTATCTACTTATATCTCTCCTTCTTTCTATACTCTCTACTTAGAATTATATATTCCTTGTCTTGAAGGTGAAGGCATATTAATAAAAGATTATATACATAAATATCAAATGAATAACTCTTGTAATATCATTTGGGATATCGCTAAAGATATTGACTTAAAACCGTCTCCATTTGATGTATATTATATTTATTATATCTATATTTATTTATGTATTATATTTTTTTTTTATTTTATTTCATTTATTTATTCATTTATTTATATTTATTCTTATCCTTTAAGATATATACATATCGATTTTCTATTAAATAAATTTCTTATTATATAATTATAACACTATTTCTATTATAATTATATATTTTTCATTAAATACACTATTCCATATTACCCTTACTCTTTATATAGAAATATCTTCAAAAACGAACGGATTCCCACGATTCTTACACTGGTTATTGGTGTTTTAATAGTAATTCCAATTTAACGGGAAGATGGATCAAAGGATGGAATATTCCTATTAATTGTGAACTCTATATACAAAATAATAATTCACAAATACTATTCCAAGAAGAATCGATATCAAATGAAGAACAAACTATATATATTGAATTATATTTTACAGATGATGAAATCATGTATATATAATAATAATAATAATAATAATAATAATAATAATAATAATAATAAATATTTAATAATAATTATTATTATAATCATCATCATATAATTATTTTTTTTTAGACTTGTTTGTGAGGGAATTAAAAATAAAAATAATATATGTTGTACTGTGTCTGATATAATCATGGTATATATACAATTTTATATACATAAATCTACATATATATAATACGATACACATAATCTATGTATATAATACTATATAAAACAATATTATTTATTTCTATATATAGGGAAATAGTATACAACAGAATTGGATTCAAAATATAAAAATAACTGGAGTTATTGAAGGTGCATCTATTCATTTTGATTGGCTGTCTACTCTTCTTGTTGAACCATCTATTCCATATGTACCTGATAATATATATATTCATAATAACCTTCATGCATCTTATATACAACCTTCTAATAATAGATCTTATACAAATAAAATAGATGGAAAACAATGGGGTGTAGGGATATATGTATTTAATGAAGAAGATCAAGATTCTTCTTTCCCTAAAGGTCTTACAAATGGTATTTATTTATGGGAAGTTCTTATTGAGAAATGTACAACACAATATATGGGTATAGGTATAGGTACAATTGGTATTAAGTTAAATAGTTATTTAGGAAGAGATTTTGTAGGATATAGTTATCAACCTACAGGAGAGAAATGGCATGCAAATGTTGGTGTTCCGTACGGTCCCCCACGTCCCTCCTATAATGCTGGAGATATTATTGGTATTGAATTAGATATGGAGAAAGGAACTTTAGGATTTTATTTAAATCATGTATATTTAGGTATAGCATTTGATGATATATTAAGTAACTCTAAAATAACAGATGGTCTTCTTCCTTGTATTACACTCTATAGACCAGAAGATATGGTGACTTCTTTAGGCTTTAAACATGGGAATTATACATATAAGTATTCTAATGATGATGCGTTTCATAGACTTGAATGGTCAGGGACATTTAATCATGGAAAACGTGAAGGATTTGCTGTAATTGAATATATTAATCATGAATATGAATATTGTTATTATCGAAATGGTTTCAAAGAATGTTTTTCTATTATTTTTACTATTGATACAACAAATAATACATCTCTTATAAAAGTTATATATATCTATAAAGAAGATGAAATAGTTCGTGAAGCTACATACGAAGATCTTATGGCTTCCCTTCCTTCTCCTGATTCTACATTATCTTATAAACAATTATCTATACTTTTATTAGATAGATACAAAAATCATGATCCCTATATATATAGTCATTCACTATTCTCTAGTCAAAAAGATGAAGAAAAACAATATAAACAAAAAACTATTATGATATATGGTCAAAGTAATCTTTCTAAAGAGAATTTATTTGTATTTAGTAAAATGAATAGAGCAGAAGGAATAACATTATCAGATGATTTATTAACAGCTACATGTGAAGGGAATAATAGATGTATGATTTTAGGTTCTAAAGGATTTACAAGAGGTAAATATTATTGGGAAGTTAAAGTTGAATCATGTGATGTTGGAACAGTATTTATTGGTGTCGCTTTGAAATTACCCGGTTCATCTTTACAATGTTGGAGAGATTATGGGTTTATTAATTATAGAGCAGTTCAAATACATGCTATAGAAACTCTCTATGGGAGTTATTTTTCTGTTAATGATATTATTGGTGTTTTATTAGATATGGATCATGGTACGTTAAGTTTCTTTAAAGAAGGTGAAGAAATCTATATAAATAAGAATATTATTAATAATTTAGGTATAGCTTGTCGTCACATTCGATGTAATACACGATTATCTTATCAATCGGTTGTTATATACCCTGCATTTGCTTTTAAAAGAGCAGGAGATCGATTAACATTACTGAATATGAAATATATAGAAGAAGAAAGTATATCTCCTCAACAGATATTAAATATCTATTCATCTTCTTTATCTTTATTAAAGAATTTATCAATGACAACTTTAGAATTACTATCGAAACCTTTACTTACAGAACTTCTAAAAGAATATAATCATCGTGTATATAATAAAATGATTCGTATCAAATCGAGATGTGGTTTTCTTATAGAAATAGATACACGTGATTCTATTATACAATCTCTTGATCCAAAACATCAGTTATGTTATGGAATGAAACTCTTATATAAACGAAATATAGTAATAATACAAGGAGTCTATAATGATCATATATGGTTCTTATATGAAGCAAATAACACAGGATGGTATTTTAATGAAAAAGAATTGTTGTCGATCACTGAAGAACTCATTGTATCTCCTGGAACACAAAGGAACTGTATTCCATTACCACAAAAAAATAGTTTGTGTCAATTTGTATGCTGATTTTTTTATTTTTATATATTTATTATGTTTAATTTATTTATTATGTTTAATTTATTTATTATATTTATTATATTTATTATATTTATTATATTTATTATATTTATTATATTTATTATATTTATTATATTTATTATATTTATTATATTTATTATGTTTAATTTATTTATTATGTTTAATTTATTTATTATATTTATTATATGTATTATATTTATTATATTTATTATATTTATTATATTTATTATATTTATTATATTTATTATATTTATTATATTTATTATATTTATTATATTTATTATATTTAATTATTTAATTATTTAATTATTTAATTATTTATATACCTTTTTAATTATTAAGATATCTATAACCTAATTTAAACAATATTTATAGGATGAAATCAAAGATATAATGAGTATAAGTAAATTATTACAAGAATTAGATTTTCAATCTTCAAAAGCTGCTTTATTCTTTCAATTACTAACTAAGATATATATAAAGAATAATATAAGTATAGAACAGTTACAAGTTCATCATTTATTATCATTCACAACATATAATTCAATAGAATATGAACCATTTAAAGGATTCTCTGAAACACAATTAATTATTGGTTTCTGTGTGTTTATTATTCTCAACAGATACTTAACAAGTCTTTTACCTCTTATAGACTTCACAGAGAAATCTATTAATACTCTTGAAGAATACAAGCAATTTTATATAAACGAACATTCTATAGAACAATGGGTAGATAGCTTGTTATATCATAATAATAATAAGAATTCATCTAATCCTAAGAGTGATACTCATGATACTTCAGATATTAGTATAGAATCGAATTTGACTCCATCCTTATCTTCTGAAATCTATTCTTCTTTATCTATTGAAAATACTTCATTCTTAAGTCCTTTATCTTCTTCTATTAATACATGTTTTTGGTCTTCTTCTATAGTTAATATACTAACGAATTATCGTGATTTATTACCATTCTATACAAAGAAAGAATTTTGGAATTTATTAGTAGAGACAACAAGTATGATTACACCTGCTCCTCAAGATGAATTAGATCGACCTATAGCTATTCCAGATATACGTGTTAATCGTATTCAAGCTCAATTATTTGCTACTAAATCGGATAATATAATAGAAATACGAAATCATAGTGTATTTAGTCAATTAATGAATGCTTTGAAAACGTATCCTCGATCTCATTTCCGACGGGAATATGCTCATTCTGAAGATTCAGGTCAAAAACGTGCTTTTTTCATTCGTTTATTAGGAGAAGGAGGATATGATAATGGAGGTCCTTATAGAGATGTAATGAGTATGGTTATATCTGATGAACCTAAAGGATATATGAAATTAGTTATACCTATACAAGATTATTATAATGATAACACAATAACTCATGAGCAATTTATGCTTCCTAGAAATATATCATTATTATATAATAAAAAAGAACTTCATTATTATGAATTTTGGGGATTATTATTAGGATTATCTCAACGTCATAATATTCAAACGAACTTAAATATTCATATATCCTTCTGGAAACCATTCTTACAACTTCCACTTTGCTTAGAAGATATACAATCTTATGATTCTGTATTTATACGATCTATATCATCATTGTTAATTCAATTAGAATATAATGATATAAATACTTTAGATCAATTAAAACTCTTATTTACACAATTATTTGGTGATGAATTTATGAAAGAGAATGAATTACTTTTTGATCATTTTGACAGAAAACAATTGTTTAATAATTCATTCATCTCTTATTTAAAATCTACTCTACTTTATAGTTATGCTATTTATACAGGTCTCAAGTCAATATTACCTATGGAAATAGCTACAATATTTACAGAACAAGAATTTGAAGAGATTTTCTGTGGAAAATCTATCATAAGTACTCAAGATATTAAGAAGATTACTATATATGATCGAGGCATAACTGAAGAGAATCCAGCTATTCAAGTATTCTGGAAAGCCGTCGAAATGATGACAGATCAAGAACGATCAAAATTATTATGTTTTGTTACCGCGCGTTTACGAATGCCTGTCCCTCCTTCACCACCTATTCTTTTTAAAATATGTTTATATGATGAAAATAATAACTCAAATGCTTGTGATACTTATCTACCTCAATCTCAAACATGTTTCTCTTTATTAAAATTACCTCATTATTCTACTCCTGAAATTGCTTATAAGAAATTCATCTATGCTATTTTTCATACACCTAATATGGATCTAGATGTTCATTTTCATAACGCAGAAGGATGGGAAGGATTATAATAATTTTTATTAGGTTATTTATTTATTTATTTATTTATTTATTTATTTATTTATTTATTTATTTATTTATTTATTTATTTATTTATTTATTTATTTATTTATTTATTTATTTATTTATTTATTTATTTATTTATTTATTTATTTATTTATTTATTTATTTATTTATTTATTTAATAGCTATGATTTATTCATTATATACAAATAAGAACTTTTTTATTTTTGAAAACAAAAATATATCTATATATTTTGTTAATTATTAGAAATGTTGTTAATTAAATATTATATACAAGCTGTTTTGCTAGTTTGTTTTCTCCTTATAATTAAGATCATAATCATTTTTTAAAAGTAAGTTTGATCATAGATTTCAAAGAGGAAAAGATAATTATTGCATTTTATAATAGTATTTTACAATTTTATGAATAATTTACTATTAAACTACTGCTAGTAAATAGAAACAGGATAGTATCATTAAGAAAAAGAAATATTTCGATGACAATTAGAAGATATAATTAATTTTCATTTTGTATTGATGTCCTCTTGATGCTGTTTATAGCCTATAACTAATATTTCCACACTTTATTTTCTTTAAACGATATATAATAAATAGAATTCACAAAAAATGATTTCTCTTAATTAAAATACTTTTTACCGGTCATTAACAAGAAATAAACAGGATTATATTTAGAAATATAAATAATGAAGAATATTCTACATTATGACTATTTAATTGTTAAAGATATTATGTATAGTCATACAGGGCTTGCTTTAACACAAGTTAATATAATCCTGATAATTTCAAACATAATTCAAAAATTTCTTTGCAATAATTAGGTATAATTAATGAGTTTTTTGTTTATTTATATTTCCAGGTACTTTTTTTATTATTTATAGTATATCATAATAACAGTAAAATGAATTTTTATTCACATTTATTATTCTCTATTAATTTTAGAAGCTAGTTGCTTTATCTTTCAGATAATCAGATTCTGTAGTAATTATACATTGATTTATAAATTCCACAGAAAAACAGAAAAGAACAGTATTCATAGTATCTCCATAAGTAATTATATTCAATTCGTTAAAATGGTTGTATCTCACTATTATGAGTCTGATAATAAGAATAAACTATATTCTACGTTTATCACAAGCAACAAATAAAATCTTCGTTTGAGATTCTTCTGTATAAATCATTTTTAATATTTTGATTCTCTAAATTTTATCATCAGGCAACATTTTGGCATCTGATATTAATATTTTTTACAAATTTCTTCAAGAAAATGAGAAGAAGTGTCAATCGATATACCTATGACTCTGTGTCTAGGTCATTTTCTGCTGATTCAGAGAGTACAAGGATCACTATTGTAGATGATCAGACCTATGAACTACAAACTGAAGATAATCAACATAAAATAGTACGAATGGAGGTAGATAATGCATTACATTACTTATATTCTGAAGAACATCCAAAAAGAGTGATGAAATCTAGGAATTCCATGGAGTCTTTTGATTGTGATTCGTGTTCCTATTCAACAACATCCAGTTCAATATCAAAATCAATATCAAAAGACCGTTCTCGTTATTCCAAAGAATCTATTGATGTATATAATTGTGTTTTCTTTTCTTTTTTTCAATTCATTTTAATCATTATTTTTTATTATTATGTTATACTTATAGTATTAAATTTAATAATCATTTTTCATATATATATATATATATTTATATATATAATTAGTTTCAAGGTCGATCTAAATCTCAAAGTCTTTCCAATAATGAAGACAGTCAAGAGAAAGAAATACATGAAGAACCTTTTCGTAATATATTATATGAAAAAGAATGGAGAAAAGCAACTTCTGATACAGAATATATGCCTTATTTTGGAGGTATGTTACTTATTATATAGAGTATAATATATATATATTAGATCAAATGCTATTTAATGATCCTGATTTCGGTATATTATTATACCCTGAACGAAAAAACCCAAAGGTAACTATATATAGTCATATTATATATATATAGGTTATAATATCTGTTACTATTTTTAATGAGACATATACTGAATTAAATGATTCGCTACGAGGAATAGCAGGTATATATATATAATTATCATACATATATTCTTATTATATATTATATATTATATATTATATATAGATAATATAGAGAATCTTCCAGAGTATAGTTATGGTCTTACTGCTGATGATATTATTGTTATTGTCATTTTTGATGGTCGCGAGAAAGTTCATCCCTCTATATTTGAAGTAATTATATATAATAATAATAATATTTATTATAACATAGTATTTTACATAACTATATATATATATATAGAGGAGAATTGATGATAAACATTATTTAACTGAAGAAGATTTCCAATTAATGGATGACGCACTAAGCCAAAGTAAACGTCTTGAAACGGCATGGGAACACTATAAACCTATTCTTCAAAAACAATATACAGATCGTGAAATTATAAATATGACTAAAAAACTTCCCACGGTTCAAATGCATATATCTGTTTTTCTTCTTTATATATATATTTTTATTTATTTATTTTTTTATTTATTTTTATTTTTATATTTTATTTTTATTTTTTATTTTATATTTTTCTTTAATAATATACTTATTTAAATGTTTTCGACGTATTCCTAAGGGATCAGTAGGAAATGAATCATTTTATTCTCCTTTCGATATCCTCTTTGCAATTAAAGTATATATATATATATATATATATTACTCTTAATTCTATTGTCATTTAATGTTATTTATCATAATTTATATATTTATATATTTTATATATTACTATTATAGGAACATAACCGCGGTAAATTGAGTAGTCACTTTTGGATTTTACGAGTTTTTTGTCGTCAATTGGATCCTGATTATGTGACTTTGTTAGATGTAGGAACAAAAGTATATATATAATATTCATATATATTGTTTTATATTTTATTATTTTATATTATATTTGTAGTATTTATTACTATTTTAAATACTTATATATATAGCCAATGAAAACTTCATTAATTCAATTATTTAATGAAATGGACGAAAACCCTCAAATTGGAGGATGTTGTGGAGAAATTACAGTATATAACATAATATATAATATATAACATATAATAATTTAATAATATATTATATACTATTTTCTATTATATACTATTATATATTATATATTATAATATATTATAATATATAGTATATAATAATATATAATAGAAAATAGTATAAAATAGTATTATAATATATATAGGCATCAGACGCTCCTAAGACATCGCCGGTAATGGCTGCGCAGTTCTTTGAGTATAAAGTGAGTCACTTCTTAGAGAAGGCGATGGAGTCTGTATTTGGGTATGTTTCTGTACTTCCTGGAGCATTCTCGGCATATAGATATGAAGCACTTCAAGTATATATACAATACTATTATTTCTATATAGCATATCGTTTTATTTATTACTTTTATTTTTTATATTTTATATATTTAATATATTCTAATATATTATATATTGTATATTTCATATTCCTTTGTAAAATGAATATAAACTACTATTTCTATTATATAGGGTACTCCATTAGATAAATACTTTTTACTTGAAGATGAGCAGAATAGACTATCTGTCGATCCATTTAGCGCAAATATGTATTTAGCTGAAGACAGAATTATGGGCTTTGAAATGCTTGTGAAGAAAGACAGAGCGTATACACTTCATTTCAGTATATATTATTATTATTTATTATTTATTATTTATTATTTATTATTTATTATTTATTATTTATTATTTATTATTTATTATTTATTATTTATTATTTATTATTTATTATTTATTTATTATTTATTATTTATTATTTATTATTTATTATTTATTTATTATTTATTATTTATTATTTATTATTTATTATTTATTATTTATTATTTATTATTTATTTATTATTTATTATTTATTATTTATTATTTATTTATTATTTATTATTTATTATTTATTATTTATTATTTATTATTTATTATTTATTATTTATTATTTTTCTCTTTCATTATTTCGAGTATATATGATATTCTCTAGTAAGCACAGCTTTAGCAACTACTGATATTCCATCGACATTAAATATACTTATAAGACAACGTAGAAGATGGTTAAATGGATCCTTCTTTGCAAGTATATATATATATATATATGTTATAAATAATATATCTCTTTTTCTTCTATATATATATACACTTATAGGTTTATATGCTATAAAGGAATGGCCTCGTCTATATACTGAAAGTGGTCACTCGTTTTTTCGCAAAATATTATTGTCATGTCAACTTTTCTATTTTGTTATTAATACAGGTATAACTATTTGTATCACTTTTTAAAGTAATTATATTCTATTATTGATCCATTTATAATATATATATTATGGACCTATTATTGATTTTTCTAATCTATTAATAATCAACTTTTTATCTATTAATAATCAACTTTTAATCTATTAATAATAAATTATTAATCACATTTTTATCTATTAATAATCTCTCTATAGGTATGACAGTTATGCAAATGGCCAATGTATTTCTTACGTTTGCTGTTGTCATCCAATCATCTTTTCAGAATTTCTCTGAATTAGCTGTTTTTATTCTTGATTCTATATATCTTTGTGTTACAGGATTACAAGTATATTTATATTAATAGTGGTTTCTATGTTCATATTATTATTATTATTAATATTATTATTATTATTACTATTAGTAATAGTAATAGTCGTATTAATATATTTAATATATTTAATATATTTAATATATTTAATATATTTAATATATTTAATATATTTAATATATATATAGTTTGTATATGCCCTTGGGAATGATCCCCGTGATAATCGTGAAGTATACCGTTTATCATATATTGTTTATGGATGTCTCTCTTTACTCTCTCTTGTTCGTATATATATATATTTATTAACCATATATATATAATAATATTTATCAATAATAATAATTCTATAAATAAACTTATTTATAACTCTATATATATAATATTATTAATATAATAACAATAATAATAATATTTCATCTATTTTCTTCTTCTTTTAGTAACATTTACAAGTATCGAAAACTTTAGTCTTTATATCTTGATCTCTGCAGCTACTTCCATTTTCGTTATTCTTTTTGGAGCTATTATTCACGGGGAACTGTTCACAATTCTTCCCTGTATTATTCAATATATGTATGTTTTTATATTTCTTTTATATATACATATTATAACTTTTTGAAAATCAATATTAATATGAATAATATTCCAAATAGATATATTATTACTTTAATTATTATAACTATATTTATTCATATATAAGGTTTATGCTACCAACATTTATGAATATTTTTATTATTTATTCATTTTGTAACGTCGATGATGTGTCATGGGGGACGCGTGACTCGTCACTCATTCAAAACTCACAACAAATCAAAGACGTTGAAATCAAGTATTTTTATTATGTTTAATAAATTATATATATTCTTCTTTATATTCATTTATATATATTGATACATAATATAAGTATATGTGTATTAAAAGTATATATAAAAATATAGATATAAACAATTCCGTTCTAAGATTGTTTTATTTTGGGCAGCTTTAAATTGGATTTATGTTGGATATATTATGGTTGTATATATATATATATATATATATATATATATATATATATATATCATTATATAATGTATATAGTTTGAAGATTATGATTTATACAGTTCGTTGTTGATGATGATTATTACTGTTTTATTCTCCTATAGATTGGTAGGAAGTATCTTATATCAATTAATTCGTTTATATAAATGGTATAAGAAATATCACAGTAAAAGTAATAGAAGTAAATTATTTATAAGACCTATTGATGATCCTAATCAGTATATATATAGTATTATGTTTATATATATTTATTTTCTCTTTACTATTAATTGTATTATCTACATATATGATACTATTATTATATAGAGAGAGTCTTCGTAAATACGACGATACAGAAGAGAAGAAGCGACTGTTAGTAGAATTGGCGAAAGTCATGCCTGAACATGATCATTATATTCCTATTTATATGGTATATATATAAACTTGTTTATATAACATTTTTAATAATAATAATAATAATAATATATATATATAGAATATGATAGAAACAATTGATATAGATATTATATATGATTTTATATTTCATACCTATGCTACATGGATTGTTCATAATGACACACCTTCCGTCAGTACCAATAATTCTGAATTAACACTTAGTTTTGACGATTCTATGGAGAATTCTATATCACGTGAGTGTGTCAGTGCTGAGATTATTCAAGAGAAAAAAGAACATTCGAAATCTATAGAAGATATAGTAATGTATTTAGGTAGAAGTGATTTTGAAAGATTAGTTATTGAATTATGTTATTTAAAGAATAAAAGCAGATGCAGTACGCTTGCAAATAGAATGTTTGACAGAGTATATATAATTTATTATTTATTATTTATATTATTATTTATATTATTATTTATTATTTATTATTTATTATTTATTATTTATTATTTATTATTTATTTATTATTTATTATTTATTATTTATTATTTATTATTTATTTATTATTTATTATTTATTATTTATTATTTATTATTTATTATTTATTATTATTTATTTATTATTTATTATTTATTATTTATTATTTATTATTTATTATTTATATTATTTATTATTTATTATTTATTTATTATTTATTATTTATTATTTATTATTTATTATTTATTATTTATTATTTATTATTTATTATTTATTATTTATTATTTATTATTTATTATTTATTTATTATTTATTATTATATATATATATAGAATGCTCGTGAAGTATCAGTAAGTAAAACTATATCGGGTCCTCGATCCTCTCTATTAATGCTTAATTATATGCAATTTATGAACTCCTTCTGTGAAATCATAAGAATGGAATATATTTATCCAAAAAACATGAGTATATACATATATTCAAAAATTTATATTATTCTATTCTAATTCTATATAAACATATCTATATCATATAGATTCGAAGTTAATTATGAAGAAATTCATACAAGAGAATCTGTCATATTCACCTCCTCTTTTATCATTATTCAAAGAATTCTCGGAAGCATGGAAAACTTATAATCATTAAATTATTTTATTTTATTTTTGTGAACACTATTTCTTCTTTATTTTATTGTTTTATGTGATTTTAAAGTGTGATATATTCAGATATAAGATTATTTGCAAATTCTATTTGTAAAAACACTGTTCTTCTTATAAACAACAAATATATACTATTGTTCTCAAAAAACAGTGAAAAACTTCATAAAGCACAAATATAGAATAAATAAATAAAATAGTATATATCCTATGATCAATAACTTATAGAGAACAGTAGAAAATAAGTAAGACACAGAATAAAAGTCAATTATTCAAAAAAAAAAACATTAGTTTACCTATAATTTACTGTATTCATCATCATCAAGCTCTTTCTTAGTTCTATTCACCAATTTTAATATATAAATCAACAAAATAGTGTAATAATTAATTAAATCGTCTTTGATTCTTTTACAAACATCATAAAAACATCAGTGATGACCCCAAATCAAATAATTCATATCGATAAAAAAATGATACCAATTTTAAATCCTTTAAACAGTTAAACAAATCAAAAAAAAAAGAAATTTTTTCATTCTAATTTTTCTCATTTCAAGTCTTTTTATTCCTCTATTTCCACTTCAGAAGCCTAACTCTAATATATCTGTATTCTATTATGGATTCTGAATTTGATTCTAATTTATTTGAGGATATCCTACTCAACGATTCTCCTCAGTCTCCAGGTTTCTATCTTTATTATTTTGTATTAAACAATTTACAATATTTCTAGATGACTTTTCAACAGAAATATTAGAATCATTTCCCATAACTGGTTCAGACTCGTTGTATGATATTGAATTTAATGATGAAAACCTTGGCAATCCTATAGATTATGATTTCTTAATGGGAGAAGAATATATTTCTGCAGAATTTGTTGATGAGAGTTATTCTTCACCTTATACGGAACTAAACTCAAGCAAACATAAAACTCAAGATGATCTTTTTGAGCATATTGTCCAAACTTCTCTAGCAACAGAATTGCCTCCTTTATTTCCAAATGGTATATGATTTAAATCTATTTTTTTTTTATTGTCTTTATTATATGTTCAATAATATATTTATTTAAAAAAAACATTTTTTAGAACCTGATTATTACTATGACCCAAGACTTCCAGAAGGTTCACAATTTGTTGAAAAGAAACAATATGAAGCAGAACATAAAGAAGATAATTCAAATTATAATGAACAGAAAGAACTATTAGTCAATCTTAAAAATGAATTAGATCATCTTGTGTATAACAAAAACACAAATATGAATCCAAATAAAGATTTAAATTTGTTAATAACTGTTCATAATACTATATCTGAATTAAGCAAACGTGAAGACGAACTCGTCAATTCAACACAATCCGATGAAGATACTATTGATTCAACTTCTATAAAGCGTGTTAAGCATGAATAGATGATTCCTGTTTCTATAAATCGTCTTTTTATACTCCTACTAATACATCTTCATTCTTAATATTTATATTTATATACAATAATTTTTCTTTTTCAATTATTTTTCATTTTTCATATATAATTATATTAGATTCATATGTATTTCAAATTTTTAAAAAATTGTTTTATTGTCTTTGTTATCTTTATATTGCAAAAAAAAAATATATATTACTATTTGAATATTTTTTAAAGAATCATTCCTTAAAACGCAAATCTATGGAGAAACTTTTCTTTAATTACGGAAATTTCGTATTTTACAATACAATTAATGGAGATAATTATGGGAAATAAAAAGGAGATTTGTTACTTAATCCTCATCTAATCTGTCGTGAATGAGATGCACTATCAAAGTAGAATACCATTCTTTCAAGTTATTGTATTCAACATACTATTTGTTTTCGAAGAAGATGTTGAATTTTTTAATATTTTCTTGTTTCTTTTTATTTGTACTATCGTTTGATAATGGTCTTGGTCTTAAACCTCAAATGGGTTTTAATACTTGGAATAAATTTCAATGTGATATTCATGAACAATTAGCTCGTGATACTGCTGATGTAATGATTGAAAAAGGTTTATTAAAAGCAGGTTATGAATATCTTAATCTTGACGATTGTTGGCAAATAGCTCGTGATAATGTTACAAAGAGAATTATTGAGGATCCTAAAGCATTTCCTTCTGGTATGAAGTCTTTAGCTGATTATGTTCACTCAAAAGGATTGAAATTTGGTTTATACTCTGATGCTGGAGAGTTAACATGTCAAAGACGACCTGGTTCTTATGGGTATGAGCAGATTGATGCAGATACCTATTCAGAATGGGGTGTTGATTATTTGAAATATGATAATTGTTTTGATTTACAAATACCTCCTGAACATCGTTATCCTCTTATGGCTGAAGCTTTCAAGAAAACAAAGAGAAATATGTTTTTATCTATGTGTGAATGGGGAAAGAATAAACCTTATGAATGGGGTCGTTTAACAGGTAATTCTTGGAGAACTACTGAAGATATTTGGGATTTATGGTGTAATATGATGGATAGAGCAGATGAGAATGAGCCTTTATGGAGATATGCTGGTCCTGGTGGTTGGAATGATCCTGATATGTTAGAAGTAGGTAATGGTGGTATGACAAATGAAGAATATAAAGTTCATTTTTCTTTATGGTGTATAATGAAAGCTCCTCTTCTTATTGGTTGTGATATAACTAAAGCAAGTGAGGAAACTTTTGAAATATTATTAAATCAAGAACTTATTGCTATTAATCAAGATTCATTAGGTGTTCAAGGACATCGTGTTTGGTCTAATAAATATGGTAATCAATATATAGATAATGATATTAAACCTGGGGATTATGAAGTATGGTCAGGACCTTTAATTGATGGTTCCTTTGCTGTTCTTCTTTTAAATCGTAGTGATGAATATAAAGATATAGAAATAACTTCTATTTTTAAAGATTGTGGTATGAGAGAAAATACTACTGCTTATGTTCGTGATTTATGGAAACACGAAGATTTAGGTATATTTACTAATGAATTCACTGCTCTTGTAGGAAGACACTCTGTTGTCGTTCTACGAGTTACTCCAAAACTTATGTAAATACCTTTTTTATATATATAATCTTTTATACATTATTAAATTGTTTTTTTTTTTTGTTTATTTTTTAGAAATATTTATTATGTTTTGTTATATTCTTTATTTTTAAAAGAATTCAATATATAATATATATATTGATATTTTGAAATATCGTATATCATAAATATGCTAATAATTATCTGAATACAGATCTTTATATTATATTTTTATAATATATATAATTTAACTGTATATGAAAATATGCTTTATGTGTTTTTTTATTATTATTTTTATTAATTATTTATTTTTTTTATATCTATTAAATTCTATTTATTTATTTATTTTATTTTGATATCATAAATCAAGACTATAGCATATTATTAACCCATAATTATCTCTAATTAACGAAATGACAACTATAATTTAGGTTTTTCAATTTTTTAATTTATGAGTCTCTAATATTTCATTCTATTGCTGTCTCAAAAACGTTTTATATATTATAAATCACTTTAGTTTTAAAAAAATGAAAATGATTACAGTTTTATTTATTCTATAATTCTTTTTATTTATGCTTATACATCTGTCATTCAATAGTCTACAAAAAAAAACAAAATAGCACTGAAATAAGATATAAGTAAAACTGGAAACAATCATCACTTACATGAAACTTCACATAAAGTCCATAAATATACTTAATATACTGTCACTCATGTCTATTCATGAAATAAGCTATGAACTACTTTAAAAAACACTCATCAAACTACATAAATCCTTCAAACAGAAATAAGAAAACGACAAACACCATCAAAACAAAACAGAAGAATACAAACTGAAAATAACTTTAACAATAGAAGTTTCAGTTCTTCAAAAGAAAACAATAATCCTAAATAAAACATTATGCAAAAAACAGAAGTGTCGTTGAAAAACCTTTTTTAATTGGATAGGATCCAATTATTATCGATTTGATTGGTCTCATAATTCGAAAGAACAAATACACTGACTCCATTCCCAGAAGAGGAATCACGAAAAACTTTTGATATACAGTTTATAAAAAATAGCAAAGAAGAAAAGCATAATTCTTTTATTTCGTGTTAATCTTGAAACAAATAATATTAAAATGAGTCAAAATCAATCAAATCAAATCAAATGTGAATCTGTTAAGAACATACCTTTTAATCATGCTGCTCAAGCTATCTTAGAAGATGTTCGTGAACGAATTATACCTGTTGTTGAATCTAATGGTATTCCTCTTCATATGATTCGTGAGGTCTTTTTCCAAAAAGATTACTGTGGTATGACAGATACCAAAAGAGGTTGCATTTACTTACAATTAAGAGAGTCAAATAATCAATGTGAATTCTTAAGAGTAGATAACATTATCGGTCAAGCTATACATCAACTTGTTCATTTAGTCTATAATAATCATGATGAAACGTTTAATCAATTCTATAATAGTTTCTGTACTACATATCAATCTATCTATGGACCTGTTACTCCTAAGAAAATTCGTGCTATTGAAAGTAAAATGTTTAGAACTCCTATTATTATTGAAACAGATTTACAAGGTGGTTATGAAAAATGTTGCTTTTCTGTACCTAATATGGAAGAACACATCCACGGTATTTGTAGTGTTTCTCAATATGAACTCAGTGAAGATGTTGTCATACAAGTTCCTCAAAAACCTGCTTCAAATCAATTTAATAATAATAACAATATCAAATTAAATACCTGGATATGTCCACGATGCACTTTAGAAAATGAGGGCTCTTCACAAAAATGTAATGCATGTGACCTAGAAAAACCTGCTATTTCTTCATTTGTTGATAGAAATAATAATAATAATAATAATAATAATATCTTCTCTCCTCAACCTGACTATCCTCAAGATGTATGTCAAAGTGTTATTTCTGCTCCTGCAAATTATCCTAATCAAAAACAACCAGAAGTAGATAATTCTGTTCCTTTCAATCCTTATGCTAACGATAATAATAATAATAATAATAATCCTTCTGCTTCTTACAGTTTCCAACCTGCCTCATCTAATTCTTATCTTCCTCCTAATCAAGGATTAATTAACAATAATATTCAACCTATTTCTAATCCACCCGTATCTCCTATTGCTCCTCAACCTTCTCCTGCTCCTACTGGAATCATTTTCCCTGCTCCTATGGCTCCTGTTGAACCTAAAGCTCCTATAGCTCCTGTTGCACCTATAGTTCCTATAGCTCCTATAGCTCCCCAACTTCCTAAAGCTCCTGTTGCTCCTCAACCTCCTATGGCTCCTGAAGCACCTAAAATACTTATAACTCCTCAACCTCCTATGGCTCCTAAAGCTCCTGAAGCACCTAAAGTTCCTCAACCTCCTAAAGCTCCTGAAGCTCCTAAGATGCCTATAGCTCCTCAACCTCCTATGGCTCCTGTTATGTATAATCCTTCCATAAATACTCAACAACAAATTTCTAATCCTCCTTCAAATTCTCAATTTATTACTTCTTCTCCTATGGCTCCTCAACAACCTCAACAACCTCAAAATTATATTAATATGCAATATCAATATCCTTCTCCTATGCCTCAAGTTCCTGCTACTAATCCTGTTCAACCTCAATTTATACAAGCTCAAAATGGTGTTCCCTCAATGTCTAATCCTAATCTTGCTCCTAGACCTATGAATATGCCTACTAATATACCTATTCAATATCAAAACTATCAATATCAATATCAATATCCTCAACATTAAATAACTATTCATTTTTTTACATAAATCACATACATAATCATTCTTCTTTTTTCTCTTTTCATTTATTATTTTTTTCTTATTTTTGTTATTTCTTAGAAGTAGTTGTTCATTTATAGTTTCAATGTTTTGTGTTGTTTTTTATTTTATATTCTTAATATTGTAAAAGTATTTAGTAATTGTTTTGTTAACTTTTTTTACAATCAAAATATCATTTTTATCATCCATTATGTAAACAAAACAAAACTTATTTAATTTAATTATTGAAATGACGGGAAAAAAAAGAGAATAACAATCTCAATAGTAAAACAAAAAGAATTCAAATAGATAACATATATGCTAGCAATTAGCACATCTTTAATTAAAATACAAAAGAATTATAATATATAAATTAATATATATAATTTCATATTTATACACGTACAGTATTATTTTTAGCAGGAGTTTTCTTAGCGACATGATCATTTAATTTCTTAGTTCCTTTCTTATTTGTCTTCTTCAGTCTAAAGAAAACACAAGCAACTATAATTACGACAGCAAAAACAGCTAAGATTGAGAGGATAACAATAAGAGTAATGATACCAGCACTAAGAGATTGAGGTTTAGATACAACAGGACTCTTATCAAAAGAAACTTCAGTAGTATCAGGGAATACATTTTTATTATTTTGTTTTAATAAGTTAGCTATATTCATACCAGAACCAGCTAAAAGTAAAGCATTAGCATCACCATTATCTTTAGGAACAATAAGACGAACATAAGAAGTAATAATAGAATCCTTAGAACCAGCAGAAGAATCTTTAAGTAACCATGTTTCAACATCATTAGAACTAATACCAAAAATAGAAGACATAACCATCTTAAGAGTAGCTAAACCACCATTATTCATACCTTCAAGAGTAGGTCCTTTAATACGAATAAGTGTATCAACATAAGCTTTACCACTAGGAGGAAGAAGAGATTTACAATTAGAAGAATCAACAGCTAACCAAACAGGCTTTAAAGCAGCTTCAGAACAACGACGAGTTTGTTCACCAATAGATTCAGCAGGACAATCACGAGTAATAGTAGTACCTGATTGAGCAGATACCCAATTATTTTCAGGCATACAATAAACAAGATGACAAGAGAATAATTTAATTTCTGAAAGTTGAGTACGAGAAACAGAACCTTGAACAGCAGTAATTTCTAATTTATAAGTATTAAATGTTTGTAAAGAATCAGTAATCCACCATTCTCTCATTTGTTGTCTTTCAGTCCAAATATTCTTTTGATCTACAGTTAATAAAGTAGTCCAAGTAGCACCATTATCATTTGTACCCTTAAGAGTAAAGGTACGAGGATCTCTTTCAGCAGCATCATTAGCAGAATAAAGTTGTATTTTATTAATAAAATCTTGTCTATCAAAATTAAATTGAATAGAAATAGAAGCAGGTAAACCATCTTCTAACCATTTAGTAGTAGGATCATTATCAAAAGCTTGTTCAGGAGATTCAAAAGGCATATTAAAAGCACCACTATTTGTTACAGTATAACTATCAATTCTATTAATACAACTACCTTGTAATAAAGAACCAAAGAAATCAAAATCAACTTGAGTTACAGTAGAAGCAGATCTATGTAATTCTACACTAATAACATTTTGACCTTGTTTAAATAAATAAGAAGGAACAGAACCTCTTCTATAATAATAACCTTCATATTTAGTATTAGCTAAAGTATTTTGATTATGTACTTGAGGTAAATTCTTATAATAGACTTCTTGACCATTCCAATATATAACAACACCTTCATACATATATATAGAGAAATCAAAAACAGGATATTTAGTAGGATCATCAATTTCAATTGATTTTCTTAAGAAAATAGTATTACCAGCATAATTAGGAATAGAAGATTTCTTAGCAGTTTGCCAAGAAGCATCATTAAATTCAATATAATTCCAATTAGAAGATTGAGAAGAAGTACTTACTTTCCATTCAGATTCTTTACGTACTTGATAATTAAGATTAATAGTCTTAATATATTTAGTACCAGCAGGAGTAGTAGGCATCCACCATTTACCTAATAAATAACCATTTTCTTCATATACAGCTACATAACTATTAGGAGCCCAACCATCATTAAATTCATCAAATAATTCAATTTCAACTTCTTCATATTCAAGACAATAATTCCATACATAACGAGTATTATCAGCAGTAGAAGTAGATTTAAAAACGACTTGTCCCTTTTGTCTAACTTCAAATTGTTCTTGATAACTCCAACCACGAGCATAACGTTCAAAAGTAACTAAAGTTTTATCAGCACCACAAGTAGAAATAGTAACAGTTAAACTTTGAGAAGAAGAAACACCCATAGGATTTGTCATAGTAATAGAATAACTATAAGTACCTACTTCAGGCCAAGAACCTTCTAATTGACCTAATTCTAAATTAATAGAAGCAGTACGAGGTAAAGCAGGAGTAAAAGTAAATGTAGTCCAATAAGTTTGAGTATTAAATTTAATAGGATTTATCTTTTGTAATTTATAACCAGAAACACTAGAAGCAGATAAAGTGAATGAAGGAGAAGTAATACTAGAACTAAAAGAAGTATCTCCAACAGTAGGAGTAGCAGTAGAACCAGCTTGAAGAGATTTACCTAATACATAAGCCATATCATCTCTATAGAAAGTATAATCACAACCAGAAGCAGAAGTACATTCAACTTTATGATTAAATGTTCCTTGAGTAAAACAATGTTTATAAGTACCAGCAGATCCTGAAGCAGTAGAAACTTCAGTATTTCCTTGCATAATTCTAATAGTAGCAGTACCAGAAATAAGTTTAGTAAAATAATAATTACCATTATTACAACCAGGAACACGTAAAGTAACAGTAGTAGTAGCACAACCAGCACTATTACAACCATTAATAGTATAAGTAGCAGCAGTATTTAAAGATTGTTTAGGAGTACCTTTAAGCCAACCACTATAACTTTCGACATAAATACCAGTAGGAAGAGTAGGAGTAACAGACCAGAAGAACATAGTTCCATCAAATAAAGGTTTCATTTCAAAGAAAGTATCAAATTGTAATTCTATAGTAGAAGAACCAACAACAGCATTATTAAATTCATATCTATAATTAGAAGGAGGAGTAACAGAAGACACAGTTATAGAAATAGTAGCAGAATTAGCTCCATTAGTAATAGTATAAGTAAGATATGCTTGAGCAGTAGAAGGAGTACCAGTAATAATACCAGTAGAAGAATTAATAGTTAATCCAGCAGGAAGAGTAGGAGTAACAGAATAAGAACCAGTAGATGAAGCACCAAACCAAATAGGTTTAATAGGATCAATAGGAGCATTTACAAAGAAATTCATACGTGTATATGAATAAGTTAAAGGAGAAGAAGGAGTATGGAAGAAGAAAGAAGAAGGAATAACTTCAATAGTAGAAGTAAAAGGACGTTTCCATTCAAATAAAATACCATGTCCATAAATATCTTCAAAGTATTGAATCTTAATAGGATAATAACCAATACGAGAGAATTCAATAGTTTTCATAATTCTATTCATACCTTGACATTGCCAACTTTCATGGAATTGTTCATTATTAATATATAATCTCCAACCATCATCAGATTGTCCACCTAATTCCCAAATACCTACAGTATCAATAAATAAATAGCCTTCCCATTCAGCATAGATTCTATCAGCCATATCAGGAGATAAACCAGTCCAAACAGCATTACCATTAAGATCAGGATGATTAATATCAGCATCAATTCTACTAATTCTATGATTTAAAATAAGTTCACCAAACATCTTATATTCACAAATATCACCACTATCTGTAATCTTATAATAATTACCACGAATACCAGCAATAGGAGTACTAACAATATTAATCTTAACAGCATATTCAGTATAACCTAAAGTACCAGTCATCTTAATAGTATAAGTACCAGAAACAGGAGTATTAACAACACCAGTAATAAGACCACGAGAATCAATAGATAAACCACCAGGAAGAGCAGGAGTACTTGTATATTCAGTAGCAGCACCACTAGCAAAAGTAGGATAAGCAGTATGTATTTGAGAACCAACAACAGCATTAATAGTATTATAATGTAAGAAAGAAGGACCACGACCACCTACACGAGTATTAGCTTGAGATAAGACAGTTTCAGGAATATTAAGAGATTCTGATCTATACCAAACACCAAGACGAGAACCATAGTTCATATCAAAATAAGTAATAAAGATAACATGTTTACCAGGAGTTAAAGTAATAGTAGCTTCAGTAGTTTTATCACCATGACAACCACCATTATCAACAACAGGAACATCAAAGTTATCAATAAATAAAGTAGCACCATCATCAGAAGTTACTTTAAATGTATATTCACCAGCTTGATTAATAACAAGATAACCAGAATAAACAGCACTTAAGAAATCACGGAATCTATATATAATAATTAATAGAATACTGTTTTTTAAATGAATAATAATTATTAGTTACTATGATTTATTATTATAAAAAAAAAAAGTAAAGTGATAAGAATGAATAAAGAAGCATACCTATCATCAAGACCAGGCCAAGCATGACCACCAGTAGAAGAAGAATATTCATCAGAAAAATTGATATCAGTTTCTCTTTGACATATTTTAGCGTCATGAGTTCTAAACCAGAAAAGAGTAGGATTCATACAACCAGACATAGAAGTATAATAACAACCAGTTAAACCAGCTAATAACATCTCATTCTGATCTAAAGAAATATCATAATAGAATAAAATATTTAGTTTTTAGAGAAACTTTTATTATAATAATTAGTATTTTTCTATATTTGTAATAGTAATTAAAAAATAGAAAAGACAAAAAAACAATAGAATTATATATATAAAAAAAAAATCATAATATATATATTATTATTCCAAAAAAAAACATACTTAAAATTTGAATTTTGAAAGTAGTAGATTGAGTAGAAACTCCATTAGAAGCAGTAACAGTATAAGAAGTCATAGTAGAAAGAGTAGTAGCAGTACCAGTAATTAAACCTGAAGTAGGATCAAGAGTTAAACCACTAGGAAGAGCAGGAGTAACACTCCATGTATTTAAGTGACAATCACTTCTAGCACCAATAGGTTCAATTAATAAACCTTGATATATTTTAATTTCATTGAAACCATAACTTAATCTAGAACATGTACCAACAACTAAAAAGAAAATATATTTATTAAAATAATATAAAAAATATATATATATATAAATAATGAATTATTATATAACCAATAATTAAATGAATCTAATAAAATAGATACCAGCAATTTTAATACGAACAGCAATATCAGAATCGAATCTAACGTTAGGAACAATTAAGTATTCAGTATATTGTTGAGCTTTAAGAGGAGAACCAGAAATAATGTTATTTTCCATCTTAATACCTTCAGGAAGAGGAGGGTAAGCGATCATATTATCATAACCAGCACAAGTAATTTGAGGCATAGCTTGACCAACAGTCAGAACAACATCAGTCTGACTACATGTAGTAGGTGTTGCAAGAGCTATATATAGAAATAATAATTAGTATATTATTTAGAAAAGAAACATAGAAATAATTAAAAAAAAGATAAATCAAATACCAACAGACATCAAAGTGACTAAGAATAAGACAGTGAATCTCATTTCTTTTATTTTTCTTTATAAAATTAAGTAATATAAATAAAAATATGAGAGAAAAGAGGAGTTTAAAACAAAAACAATACATAGACTTTACCTATCAACGAGATACAAATATGATTATTTCTTTAAAAATGATTCCAATTCTAAGTGGTTCATTCAAATAATGAGCCAAACAAACTGAGATTAATTCAACTTCAAAACAGATGGTTGGCTGTTGTTTCTAAAAACGAGATTATTTTATCTTGATTTAAGCTCTTGAAATGATTCAATTTCTGTTTAATCAACAATTCTCATCATACAGTCTCCTATGATTATTGTACATTTAAGATTATGGCTTCTCTCCATAACCACTGATTATCGTCTTTCATGGTGTTTTTGAAAGAACGAATAATCGTGATTATTCACATTTTTATCCAGAAGAATTATTCTCTCTAAATCTAATCTTATGATAATCTCCTTGAGATTGTTTGTGATGTAAACACTAGACTTGACGTAGTATTTCTTTAATTATCTCCATATCTTATCCAGATTGGCTTCTTCTTATTGTGAGGAACTTTTTTTCCGAAATTTTAAAGATATCTCAATATTTTTACGCATTCTTAGAAATAGTCATTTTCTATTCATATAAAGAATTTATGTATATATATTTAAAGCTGTTGAACATATCCATTCATCGTTCATAGTATTTAAAATCGATCATTTTGTAAATGACATATCATGAATGCTTATAGTTTCTTATTGTTTATGGATATAGTTATCATATCTTTGTAGACAAAAAGTAAACCCTAAAATGGTTGCAAAACAATTACTTTTCAAACAATGATTTCCTTTCTTTTCAAATTGAAATCAATACAGAGTTATTAGATGATAATTTGATTTGATAAATTTGTATACAAGTAGGAAATCTTGTCATTACATATTGCACTAATACATAATAAAAAAGAAGAACCATTATTGTGATCTATATATACATATATAAAACAAATAATCAAAATAATTATAGATACCAAAAATAAAAGAATAAGAATCTTTGAATGATATTAAAGGAATTGAAATAGAATATTCTTCAGGATAACTAATTATTTCTACTCTATAAACATATTATAAGAATAAACAAAATATACTTTAAAATATGATGATTCTGTTGAATATTAGTTGTATTTAAATTCCAAGAGAGTGTTATCCATTGTATATTATCTCTATATTGCATAGTTGCAAGTAATTTAGCATGTTGTGTCCAATAAAGTTCATCTTCTAAGCAAAGAAATTGTTCAGGGTCAACAGGAGGTAAAGAATCATGTTGAATTATTTCCTGTATATTGACTTTTAATGAAGTAATTGGAGAATAACTTATATTTTCAGTCATAGGAATAGTCCATAGAGAAGAAGAAGAAGTATTATGATATAAGTAATATAAGTATGTATATTCAGGTATAGAACAATCTCCAAATGTACATTGCTTCTGTAGTTCTAGAAATATGTATATATATAACGTTTATTAATATATACCTTTTTGTATACATTCTTTTTCTTTCATAAACGATCCATTATAACAATAAGTATTATCTATATAATAATCATTATAATTATTGTCATATATATATTTTTTTTAATTATATAAATATTATATAAATGACTCATATATTATAATATATATATTATACAAATAACTCATAATATATATCTTATATAAATAACTCATTATTCTTATTCTATATACCATGATTAGCAATAGAAGAAGACCAATGTCCATGGTCACATTTCTTATGATATAGAGAGCATGCATTCATGGCAACTTGGCCTTCTTCTAATGAACATATAATAGTATTCTCAATGCATTTAGGATCTATATTATTATTATTATTATTATTATTATTATTATTATATTCATGGTAGATTATATTAATAAAATCATAATAACGCTATAATATGTTCTATATACAAGTAATTTCACAACTATAACTCGGTTTTCCATTAAAACAGGATCTACCTAATTATAATAATGAATAATATATATATAGATAATAATACCTATATAATGATAAGGTCCCTCAAAGTGGCCGTTGTGGCATATAACATAATTCTCAGCACATTGATTCATTCCTACAAGATTCCCATGGGAATCTACACATTGATTTCCTTCAAATGTACATATATCCTGTTTATTAAATAGAGAATGAAGAGATATTTTTTGATTCTCTAATTGAATAAGATCACCATTATAACAATAGAAGCCAGCTATATAGAAAATAGAGTATTATTAGTTATAATATATTAAATAATAAATTATTTAGATTATTTATATACTAATATTATTATTATATATATATAATAAATCTATAATTATTGATTATAGCACAATATATATAATATACTATAATCTATATATATATATATATATATATATATACAAGGAACAGGTAGAAGATCTGAGTATTTATGATGATCACATTGTATTCGATATAATGTATAGAAATCATCCAAAATAGCACCATTTTCATTAGTACATTTATACCCAGTAAACGAACATTCTACATATATATATATATAGAAACTATTCGTAATATTTATATATACTTAAATATAAAACAACTATTTTATATATTTATAAAACATTTCATTTATATATTTTTTAATTGATATATATATATATATACCTGATTCTGAGAGAGGTTTTAAAACAAGTAAATTATTCATACATACTGTTTCTTCTATGATGAATAACTCATAATAAATATTAACAATAAAATACCTGGAACATGATGAAGGGTAGACCAATGGTCTTCATTACATATACGATATCTATATCATTTGAATTAATATTAACAAGTCATAAATTTTATACATATATTTTATATACAAATAAGATTCGTTGTCTCTTTGATTCCATGATACATAACACTTTATCTCACTTTCAGAACAACCTACAACAAACTTTTTAAAATCAATAATAAAACACATACTTGGCAAAGAAGCAACGATAGTTAATAAAAAAAGTATTAAAAAAAACATCAACAACAAAATACAAAATAATATAAATTATAGCATTAAAGTAATTTCAACGAGAAGAAGACTTTTCGAATTATTCTTTTAAGAATTACAAAACGAAGATTTGTGAAAATCTGTTTTATCTTTACGAAAAATACAAATAATCAATTTACATATCATTTTCTACTAACACATTTCATTTTCAACGACTTAGACATTCATCAATATCAAACGACCATGAAAGATAAAACAGAATGTAATACTATTTCCTTTATATTATATAACTTTCAATTCCAGCAATAGAGTGTTACATATAATATGTTCATCTTTAATCAATTATAAAGATAAGTACTTTAATCTGAAATTTTATAAAACTACCTCACGAAGAATTCATATTTATTTTTCCTTTCCAAAGAATACTCATTGATAACTTGCTTTTCATTATGAATAACTATTCAAGAAGCATCATTCATAAATCAATACTTCACTATTTTTGAAAAAAAAAACAAAAATTTCTCTTATTTTATTCAAATAAATGTGGGAAAATCAAAAATTTTTTTATTCAGTTTAAATACTATCCTAGTATGAGTTATTAATATCGATAGAATATTTTGTTTTTCTATAGTGAGTAATAGGAAGAAAGTGATATATACATCTCCTGCCAAACCGAGTAGATTACGATCTCGAATTGGGCTAGATGTGTCAGATCAAGATCAGAATCCTTTGACAGTTGCTCAGAAAGAGATGAAAAATAAGAAAATAGATATCTCAGAAAGAAAAATAGCTTCAAAGAGTATTTATTTATAATTGTGCTTGTTATGTCATATATAATCTATGATTCCTTAAATTTATGATTTTAGATTTGAATATGAATGATTTTTGTTATATTGAAATGATTTTTATTGTCTATATTCTTCTATAGAAAAAGTCCATGTCAATGATTTACAAATTGTTGCTAATACTTTTGATGATGTATCCAATCATGTATTTGCATCTTTAAGAGAACATGGAAAACGTATTCCTGAATCTGCTATTAAGATATTTATAGATGAAGTCAAATCAGACTTAGAGATTTATGTATGTTTTTTATTCTATTTATTCTATTTATTCTATTTATTCTATTTATTCTATTTATTCTATTCTATTATTATTCTATATATTACTAATATTATAACAATTTATAATACACTTGCAAATACATATGATGAAACAAAAAAGAAGAAGCGTCAATTAATGTCTTCTATAAACCAATCAAGAGAAGAATTATTTAATGTATATATATACTTGTTTTTATTGAAACTATGTATATAAATAGATTAGAAAGAATAAAATAAATCTTATGGAACAAATTTCTAAAGAACAACCTATGTTAGATAAAGAAAAACAAGTATATATAATAGTTACTTAGAATATTACTATAATATTTATTAGAATCAACAACAAATCAAAGAAGCTGGTCTTTTCTTTACAGATTTTAAGCAGAAAATATCAAAAAAAACATTTATATTTGATCGGTATACTACAGTATCTTCAGAAATGATTGACCCTGCTGTTTTCCTAAAGAATCTTAATACAGAACTTCGTTTCTCTCTTTCTAAACAATAATTCTTTCTCATTTCATTTTCAAGAACTCAACTGAACTCCAAATTAATATTTATTTTGTTTCTTCTTTTTCTATTTTACTCTTTTATGCTTGTGTTTTATTCCTTTTCTAATCTTGTTTATGAATTCCATTTTATATTTGATTTATTATTGATTATTTTCTTTTCTTATCAAGATTGTAGTGTCGTTATAACAATTTTTTCATCCTTTTCTCTTAACTGAATACGTTTAATGCTTAAAAACAATGAAAAATTTTGTAAAAATATTTTTTTGTTATACTCACGAAATATTGTTTCAACAAAATGGATGATATCACAGAACGGTATGAACGTCAAATTAAGTTTGACCAAATTGGAATTGAAGGTCAAAAAAAATTAGCAGAAACATCAGTTTTATGTATTGGTTGTGGTGGATTAGGCAGTTCATGTATTCTTTACTTGGCTGGATGTGGTATAGGTATCCATTTTTTATTAATTCTTTTGTTTTTCAAATATATATTATTTTTATATGAATTTAAATTTATTCAATACATTATATAGGTAAATTAACTGTTATTGATAATGATATTGTCGAATTGAGTAATTTACATCGTCAACTAGCTCATACAGAAGAAGGTGCCAAGAATAAATTACCTAAAGCTATTTCAATGAAAAATCGAATTGAGTCTATTAATAGTAACTGTCAAGTGACTGCAATTGTTGATTATTTTTCAACAAAGAATGCAATTCAACTAGTTAGTTCCCATGATATCATAATTGATTGTTGTGATAATATTCCTACAAGGTATTTTTGTTGTTGTTTATTTATCTATGTGATCTATATATATATATATATATATATATTTATTTATTTCAATACATAATAACTATCTAAATATCATTCTTCCCATAAGAACAATTCAGAATAATATTTTTTTTTTATTTCTTTTTAGATATGTAATAAATGATGCTTGTATATTATGTAATAAGCCATTTATATCTGCAGCTACTCAACGATGGTCAGGTCAAGTATTATTATATTTAAATATATATATATAATCATTTATATGTTCAAGCAATCTATTATATCTTCTTCTTTATTTCAATATAACAATATCATTATTTGTAATAGTTGACAATTTATGGATATAAAAATGGTCCATGTTTTCGTTGTTTAAATCCAAATCCTCCTCCTTTACCTGATGTAACAAAATATGGAACAAAACTTCCTGTTATTCCTCCACTTCCAGGAATGATGGGATGCTATGAAGTATTTAAATACATATAAAAATATCATCATTACTTAAAATCCATATTTTTTACTAAATATTATTCTTAATAACTATAACCATAGGCATTAGAGGCTATCAAATTAATACTTAATATTGGAATCCCACTCTCTTCTCAAATGTTTTTCTTTGATGGAGAGACAAATCTTATAAGAATCATGAAATTACGTTCTAAACAAGATAGTTGTGTCTGTTGTAATAAAGAGAAAGAATGGAATATCGAAAAATGCCATCACTTTATCCAACAAAATTACAATAGAGATATGTAGGGAGAACCATAAGGCTTCATAGTATATATATTAGGGGTTTTCAAAGTTTAAAAATGGATCGATCCATAGTTATTGTTGCTAATTTTTATACTAATTCAATGTTGTGTTTAGTTAAATATATTGTTTATATTGACAGTAAATAGGATAGAAAACTCTTCATTTAAATAATCCGACTATAAAAGAACCTTTTCTATGGAGAGAAAAGCACAACGCCAAAAAATGGGATAAAAGTTCAGTTAAATTTTAAAAAAAAGATCCATACTAATCATGCCTTTGTTATGTTTAAGAATACCAGTGTCGAATTAAAATCAAGAAAAGTCTATACAATTTTCTTGATAAACAACCTCTAGTGCCCAGTAGGCAACCATTTCACAGAGCAAATGACTTCAAAACTACATTTTCACCATTCTTGCAGACTTTCCCACGGGACACTTCGGCTATTTCTATAATATTATTTGTGTCCTTTTGAATAGGGTCGACATTTTGGGGCAATCTATTTATTAGATATTTTTAATATATATTTTCTTCATTCTTTTTATCTAGACTTTTCTGGAAATGGAACGCATGAATCGGATTCTTTATAAAATAAAAGATTAACTTTTGTCATAAATTATTTAATTTGAAAGTTTATTTTAATAGTTTTTATACTAAGTCATAATGGGTCACGATCACGTTGCTAAGGGTGCTCATGGTAAGAAGTTAGATGGTGCTGAAGCTACTAAGGAAGTTAAGCCTGAAGAACATGCTGCTGATGCCAAGGAAGAAAAACACGGTCATAAGAAGCATTAAACGAATTAGTTGTACTATATCAAAAAAATATAACCACATTTGCTTTGCAGTTTATGAGTTGTGATTAATCACATTTTTATTCATTCTCTAGTTTTGTTTCTTATTCTATTTAAAGTATTTAAGCAACTTATTAAATAATAAATCTCTATTAAAATATAAAGAAGAAAAATATCATATTTTATTTCTTCAATAATCTATTTATAACGAACTATAATAAAAATAATATAGTTCATAGGACATTACAGTATCAAAAAGAATAATTTCATATTAAAATCTAGTATACAGAATAATAACAAGGACATTATTGTTAATCCAATGAAGAATAATTGAGGAAAAAATATCAATATAATATTTTTATTTCATCTAGATATAGTTAGGTTCACTATAAAGGGACTTTTTGATTCAAACATGTATTTCTCATTACCATGGATACTTTTTTTATAATATAAACTTGAAGAACGTATAAATCATGACTTACATAACTTAGTATATAAATAAATATAATAAAATAATCAATTCAACTATTTTTTACTAAAAAAATGAATTTTGAAGATTATTTACAATATAATTCGTCTAAAAAATCCAGAAAATCAATATTTTTTTTGATATGTCTTATATAAATATAAATTAATTCATAAATAATTCTTCTTTGAGTGCATTAATGTATTTATGAATCAACAAGATTTGTTTTCTTGGTTTCATGTCATTAATTGTTTTGTGCATTAATGTATTATTTATTAATTTATAGATATTCTAACTATAATCATGATATAATGACATAAAATATTAATAATAAATGAATTTAAATGATCTTTATAACAAATTATTTCAAAACCATAGTATTCAGTTGTGTATAATTGTATAACAGCAAAGAAATATTCTACTTATGCACTTATTTGTAAAAATAATGTCATTCAAATATCTATATAGTATTCATGTCAAATGAAATTATTTAACTGATAGCTCTACTATTATTAAATTAACAGAAATAGAGTTATCTATATAACAGTTTTATAACTAATCTTTCTCTATATAAATCAATATAATTTTGATTACAAATTCTTGTTTATTTCTATATTGAACGATTATATAAGATGTAAAACATCATAAAAAAGATAAAAATCAATTCTACAATTGAAAAATCTTACATCAGACAAATTATCCATGACCAAAATTATATCTGATTTGTTTTCATAATACTTGCTATTTAATTGTATTCTATAAAATTTTAATTTCAATTTCCTCTTTTCGTTTTCATTAGGAATCATTGCCATTTACAGAATTAACTTGAGTTGTTTATTTATGAACGATAACATATGAAACAAAAACTGAATTATTTTCTATATATTTGCAATCATACGTATAATACTCGTCTAGATTCTCTATATCTGCTTGCTTCTGATATTATTCATTTTATGACGAAGCCAATCTCTATTCTTTTCTCATTTAATTGGCTTATTTCTCTTCCTTTTCCAATGTTCTCCAAAGAATACTGCTCACAGATGAAGATTTTTTTTCTTATTTTATTTTGTAAATATACTAATATTTCATAAATAATTTATTTTTATAAATCTTTACTTTTTTAAATACTAATCACTATTACAATGCCTTTCACTTTACCTGCTCTTCCTTATGCTAGAAATGCTCTTGAACCTCAAATTTCTGAAAATACTATCAACTTCCATTATGGCAAACATCATCAAAATTATGTAACATTTTTATTTATATGTATACATAATATGTTTTTAAAATATCATAATAAATTTTATATATAATTTCTTTTTTTCCATATAATTATGTCAATACTTTAAATACTCTTTTACCTGAAACTGAATCTACTCTTGAAGATCTCATTAAAACCGCTACTGGACCTGTATTCAATAATGCTGCTCAAGTTTGGAATCATACTTTCTATTGGAACGTATATATTTATATTAATATTTTATATTTCATATATCTGTATTCATTATTTATTCTTTAAATATTCGTTTTTTAAATATTCTAAAATTCATAATCAATTAATATTATTTTTTATTTAGTCTCTTTCTGAAGTTGCTAATCAAAAACCTACTGGTGAACTCTTAGAAGCTATTGTTGCTAAATGGGGTTCTTATGAACAATTTATTGAAGCTTTTACTAAAGTAGCTGCTACTCACTTTGGTTCTGGTTGGGCTTGGCTTGTAAAAGATAAGAATAATGAATTATCTCTTATTAGTACTCATGATGCTGCCAATCCTATTAGAGGTATATTTATATTTATTATAATAATTTTGCTATAATAGTGTTTTTTTAAGTTAGTTATTATTATTATTTAAATTTATATATATATTTTATGTTTCTTTTTATAAACATTCTATTCATTTCATAAAAATTCTCATTATTATCTATTCTATATCCCATTTACATAAATATTAAATAACTATGTATATTTTTAGATGGTTTCAAGCCTATTCTTTGTTGTGATGTTTGGGAACATGCTTATTATTTAGATTATCAAAATGCTAGACCTGCTTATTTAAAGAGTATTTATATATGCAAATTTTTATTATTCTTCTATTTTTCTATTTATTTAATATATTATAGATTTCTTTGAACGTGCTAATTGGAAATTTGCTCTTGAAAATTATAAATTATAAATCAGAAAAATATAGAAATAGAATTCATTCTACATATGTGTATTAATCTCGCTTAGTTGCTTATTTGTCTTTTTACTTTGTTTAGTTAAATATTTAACTTTTATTACATCTATATTGTTTTTAAAAGATAACAAACAATAATATTATAAAGGAAACCCATATTTAGTAATCATATAAAAATAGCATATTATAATTTATCCATGAGAATATAAATAACCTTTTAAAATATTCCTTCATATTGATAAAAAAAAACAAAGAAAAAGAAGAGAATAAAAATTTAATATATATATATAAATAAAGAATAATAAAGTAGAAAGAATAAAACAAAAGTCAACAAGAAAAATAAATCTTATTAAATTTATTTTACTATTGTATTTAAATAAGTTCAATAGTAGCACCAACAGCTTTTAATTTCTCTACCATAGCCTATAAACAAAGAATAATATAGAAAAAGAAGTAAATAAAAGTATTGGAAATATTTTAATTAATAATATATATATATATATATATACATTAGCTTCATCCTTAGGAACATTCTCTTTTACATTTGAAGGAGCACCTTCAACAAGAGCCTTTGACTATATATATATATATATAATTTATCTATATATATATATTATTATATCTATATATTAATTTATCTATATATATATATATTATTATATCTATATATTAATTTATCTATCTATATATATTAATTTATCTATATATATATATATTATTATATCTATATATTAATTTATCTATCTATATATATACTTCTTTAAGACCAAGACCAGTAATACCACGAACTTCTTTAATAACCTAGACATAATTATATAAATAAAGAATTAATAAATAAATAGAATATTTAATATATATATATATATATATACTTTAATCTTATCAGCAGCATTGAATTTCACTAATTTAATTGTAAAATTAGTTTTTTCTACTTTCTTTTCTTCTTTCTTAGGAGTAGCATTAGCACCACCCTATATAAGAAACATAAGAATAATATATATAATAATAAGAATTATTAAAAGTAAATTGAATAACAAATAAATCTAATGAAAATAATACATTAGCAGCAGGAGCAGCAGCCATAGGCATAGAAGCAAAATCAGCATTGAAACCAGTCTTCTTCTATATATTTATAATATTTAATATATTTATATTAAATTTATTAAATATAAAATAATATAAAATAAACATAATATATAGTAATAAACATCTTAAATATACCATAAGGTAATCAAATAATAAACTAGTATCTACCCAATTTAAGCCTAAAATAGTATCAGCAAGGTATATATTAAGATATACTATTATACATATAATAAAAATAAAAAATAATAATGAAACAAAAAAAAAATAAATAAATGAAATAAAAAATAAAAAAATAAATAAATAAAATATAATAAAAATTAAAAATAAAAAAATAAAAATAACAATAAATAAAATGGATATCTTTTTAAGTTCAGGAGTAATAGGAATATTTCCGGCAGCATCTTCAGCTTTTGTTTGAATAGTTACTTTATTTCCTTTACCATCATCTACTACTTTATGAGACTCAGTTTCCTATACATATATCATCATATCAGTTTATACTATCAAGAAAACAATACAAAATAAAAAAAAAATATTATTAAAGAATAAAATAAAATTATAAATATACAGCAACAACTTTAGCTTCAGCTTGTTTCTTATCAGCTCCAGTAGCTTTCTTAATATCTTTAGCTTCTTTCTCACGAGCATCAGCTACTTTAGTTTGAGATTTTTTCATTTCTTCACTCATCTATAAATTATTAAAAAAATATAGTTCTTTTTTATACCTTAGCTTTCTGTTCATTTTTAGTCTTCTTGGCAGCTTCACTCTACAGACATATTAGATAGAATCAAATAAATAAATATAAATAAATATAAAAAAAATAGACATACAGCTTCCTTAGATTCAACAGAGAAGGAACGAATTTGAGAAAGACTATTCATATTGAGAATGACAGGTCTAGACATAATATTGACCGAAGAAGCCATAACAGCTGATCGTTTTAATCCAGCAACAAGAACCCTAGAAAACATTATCTATAATCTACAAACTAATTTAGGATAGGCAAGGAGAACCTTAGGACTTATAAATGTAAACTCACCTCAGAAAGATGAATTAATTCCAAGAAACTATAGGTCTCGCGGTTAATTTACAAAATAACCGACTTTTCCTATGATTCCCGTTCTCCTCTTTTTCTCTTTTTTTATATTATAAAGAATACATTATTATTCTTGAAATATTCTATGTATTCTCTATTTTGATAATTCCCAATATTTGAAGATGCATACGAAATCTTTTAGATCTCAGTTTAAAAAGATATCTCTTTTTTCAATTCCATAATACTGTATTATTTGAACTTCTGGCTATAAATAAATAATAAAAAAATAAGATACGCTTGAATAATATATTAATATCTAATGTATACTTGTAACAAAACTAATGAATATTGAAATTCAAATAAAACCACAAATAGAAACATTTTATATGTTCAACATCACAAAAAAGCAAAAAGAAATTAATAAAAGATATTAGAATTAAAATGAATATATATATATATAAAAGTGAAATAATCGTTGCTAATAGAGCAATAATGAATAAATGAAAAAGAATATGTATATAGACAGAATAAAAGAAAACCGAAAAAAAAGAAAAAAGATAAAAAAAAGAGTAAGAATTAAGAATATACAATTGTATATCAAATAATATCGATAGAATTATATATGTTTCTTTCAACGATATATACATATATAAAAGAGAAAAATAAAATTTTAAGATTCAAGAATAGATGATAAGAAATATAATACGAATAGATTTCTAATAGAACATTAAAAAAAAATATATATATGTGACTAACAATAAATTATTCAGTTTTTATCTTTTTATTTGTATCTGAATCTTCTTCTAGTGTTCTTTTGGTAGAAACAGAGTCTTCGTTTATAGTTGTAGAAGTATTAGAAATGTCTTGGCTATTCTTTATATATATAGAATGATTATTAGAATTATTATGTTCAGAAGGTATTTCTTGAGTAGAAGTAGATATTTCGATTTCTTTATTTTCTCCAAAGGAAGTAGATGGAACGATAGGTATAGATAATTTTCGATCTATACTTAATTTACGTTTTATAGAATTTTCTTTTAAGTTAGGAAGAGATAGTGAATGTGTAGATAGAGATTTCATATTATTTTCTATAGAAATAGGTATAGATGACATCGAAGAACTCATATTAGATTTATTATTATTATTATTATTATTATTATTATTATTATTATTATTATTATTATTATTATTATTATCTGAGATATTATTATTATTATTCTCATTATTAATACTATTAATACTATTAATATTATTAATATTATCTGACATATTATTATTATTTGTATTATCATGTTTATTACTATTATTATTACTATTCTTATTCTTATTCTCATTATTCTTATTCTTCATAATATTATTGCTACTAGTAAACACTGTATTAAGAGATAAGGCAGGAGTAGGTGTTGAGGGAGATGTATATACATTAAGAGGCATACGTGACGCAGTAGATGACGTATATCTCGAATCTTTATTAACATAAAATGGTAAGGGATTTGAAAGAGGAATAGGTACACGTCTTAAAGGTGTATGAGGTGATGTTGAATGATCTGAAGAGTGAAGACGAACTGGACTATGAACTGATTTCGTTATACTAATCACTGTTTTATGAGATAAACTTGGAGATGAATATGTATAAGGAATAGGTTTTAAAGGAGTATGAAGAGATATAAGTGGCTTTTTCTCAGTAGTAGAAGAAATACTTTGATTTTTATTATTTAAATCATGATAATCTTTATGTAAAGAATCTTTAGCATGAGATAAAGATGAAGATACACTTGATTCAGTTGCTATAGGAACTACTTTCTCTTTATCCTTTTCTTTTTCTTTCTCTTCTTTTTGAGATAACGATACAGATAAAGACGTAAGAGATGATAGATCAGACTCCGGTTTTACTCTCAATTTAATAACAGTAGGTGACAAAGAAGAATTATCTATTTTATGAACTCTATTTGGTATACTTTCTTCTGTATTCTTAATATCATTTACATATATAGAATGATTCGTAGATACATTTTGTTCAGTTTGAATAGATGATACGTCACTCTTTAAAGAAGGATTCATAGTATACTCAGAATGTATATGAGAATGAGTAGGAAGAGACACAGAAAGCTTTGAAGATGAATTAGGTACTTTTAAAAGAGGAGAAGTAGTAGTAGTAGTAGTAGTAGTAGTAGTAGTAGTATCAATATTATTATTATTATTATTATTATTATTATTATTATTATTATTATTATTATTATTATTAATATTATTATTATTATTATTATCAATATTATTATTATTATTATTATTATTATTATTATTATTATTATTATTATTATTATTATTATTATTATTATTATTATTATTATTATTATTATTATTATTATTATTATTATTATTATTATTATTATTATTATTATTATTATTATTATTATTATTATTATTATTAATCATTCCTATTGGAAGAGTAATATCACTAGCAAATATTTTTGGTTGATCAAATGACGCAGAACGTGTCGATGAAGTTGCTGTAATATGAGTAGTGGAGAGAGAAGATGAGTTTGATTCTTTAGGAATCAGTGAATGACTGGAATTAACTGAATCCGAAAGAATTATTGGTTTCTTTTCCTTATTCTCTTCTTTATTTTTCATTTGAGACACAGTATCACTATGTTCTTTTACACTTAAAGGAAATTGTCCCATCTTATTAGTATTTTCTTTAATAGGAAGAAGAGGAGGAGGAGGAAGAGATGTAGATATATCAGGAGATGAATGCTTAGTATTATTAGAAGAGATAGGAATAGCAGAAGAAGGATTAGAAGGAATATTCTCTGTAGAGGATGACACAGCCTTCGTCGATATAGATATCTTTTGAGATAAAGATAGTGTGGTAGGTACAGATGAAAAAGAAGATGATTTACTAGGAATATTTGTAAGATCCTGAGGTCTAGAGAATGGACTATGAAATGAAGAAGTAGACATAGAAGAGAAGGAAGGAGATGTATGAAAAGATGCTGATTTATTATCTAAATTTTTGGATTCTAAAACATTCTTTTCAGCAGAACTCAGTAAATCACTTAAACTTTCTTTAGAATTCGAATTTGTTCCGAGAAGATTTGCACCAAGAGCAGATGCTGCTCCAAACTTTTTACGCGGGACAAAAGGGGATTCAGAGGGAGAATTGAGGGTTTTGGAGGGTAGTAGAGATGTTGGTTTCGATGTAATAAATATATTAGAAGTAGAAGCAGTATCTATAGAAGGAGATGTATTATTTATATTCTTATTATCATTGGTAGCTATATTTTTAGTAACATCACTATTGTCAGAGTGATTCATAGTATCATTGATCTTCTTCTTAGAAGAAAGAAGCGTTGACTCTACTACTTTGACCTCTTTTGCATATAATAATTCAAGTGGATTTACTATAGTACTAGTAGTTACTAAGGGCTGACTAGTAGCAGTCTTATTATTATTATTATTATTATTATTATTATTATTATTATTATTATTATTATTATTATTATTATTATTATTATTAATAGTAGTAGTAGTAACAGCAAGAGAGGCATTCATTAAGGGACTATTCTTAGCGATAATATCTGAGGGATTGATGGTGATTGTAGCGGGAATCTCTTTTTTATTGGAGGGAATTTGAGAGGGAGATTTGGGATTCAATGAATTTTTTGAGGGAATTACTTCTAGAATAGTTATATATATATAATATGTATATTTGAGATCAATAATAAATATAGACAAGGATGATTGTATAATATATACGTTTCTTCAAAGATGTAGAGAGTGAAGGGTTTGCTGAAGGAGTACCAGTAGTAGACACCGAATATACAGATGACGCACTCTTTACTTTATCCTCTCCAGGAACTGGCTTCTTTTGAGTTTTGTTGGAAGATGATAATTGAACAAGAATTTGTGCCTAAATGTATAGTAATAATAATATATATATATATATATATACAACAGCCACTTCTTTTGTACTTAAGGATGGAGATGATGCTATATATATATGTATATATATATAGAATATATATACGTTTAGAATCTGATACAGGAGGAGGAGGAGGAGTCGTATTAGCACTCTATATATATATATATATATGTATATATATATAGAATAAATATAGCTATACATGATTGGTATAAGGAATATGATTGGGGTCCGTTATAGATCCCTCTTTGATGTCATATGCACGCATCTGATTAAGAAACATGTCAATTGTTGTAGCGTTTTCCACCATTCTATATATATATATATATATAATAATTATATATGAATATGATTATATATATGTATACCCCATAGCATATAAAGCTTTAATTAACGTATGACAAGGATCAGTATCATCTATATAGTTATATAATAATAAATACAATAAATATAATAAATATAAATATAATAATAATAAATATAAATATAATAATAAATATAATAATAAATGTAATAATAAATATAAATATAATAATAATAAATATAATAATATAATAATAAATGTAATAATAAATACCATTAATAAGATTCCATTGAGCCATTAAACATGCATAAAACTCTTGTACTAACGATTGCATTGTATCTATATAGAATATAATATACATAAATAAATAATATATATATATATACCATAAACTTGTCGATCTACTTGGGCAGAAGCAGGAAGTGTGTCTTTAATAACTGATTTTATATACTTTATTGAGAATAATGGGAAATATGAACGAACAGGGACATTTAATATGTGATTCCCGTGGGAATTTAGATCTTTAGAGGACATATGAGAAGAAAGAGGACGAGATGATCTTAATACTGGACCATTATTATTATTAATAGTATTATTATTATTAATAGTATTATTATTATTAATAGTATTATTATTATTAATATTACTAGATGCCTTTGAAGGAATAGATACGTCTTTCGTGGAGTTAATAGTAATAGAAGTCGGAGTAGTAGAGAGAGAAGGAGAACTAGGAGATCCTACGCTATAATCAGATGTTTTCAGAATAGGACTGGATGCTTCTGAAGGAGATAATTTAATATGAGTCTGTATAATCTAAATAATGGTAATAATAATAATAATAATAATAATATAATATAATAACAATATAATAGTATATAATATAATAATAATATATTTATATACAGCATCTGCTTCAATTGGAGATTCAAATATTTTGGCTTCAGTTTCATCTTGTTTGTTTTCTAATGCTGTTTTAGAATGAATTGCTTGACGAGTTGAATCAGTATCTACATTCTTATTCGACTCATAAGGAATTGTATATCGTTGACTATCTACGGCAGAATGATCATGTCTTTTTCGATTGAGTGCACTTTCATCCATTTTCTCATCACAAAATAAATTAAAAGAACCTCCGTTATCACTAAAAGAATATTTAAAACATATAGAAACAATTAAATAAACAGAAAAGCAAATAAAATGAAAACAAAACGTACCTTCGATTCATAGATGACGACTGAAAAAACAATGCAGTATTTTGTTTTTTATCATCAGCGGTTTCTTCAGTATTTATACCTTCTGATATCGCATCATTCACTTCTTTTGGATTCTTAATAGAGTTCAATTGAGTTATATCTGACTTATTTATATTTTTATCCATATATATATAACATGTAAATATGACTTAATATATATAAATTAATCGAGACTCAATAGATCAAACGTAAAAACAACGTGTAGTTATTTGAATTTTATTGTTTTCTTGTAACTTACTCTTTCAATTCTTGAAAGACTCGGTTTTCTTCATGTTTATTTCCGAAAAACCTCCTAGAATCTCATTTTTCCCAGAATAAAAAATCTGATTTATCGACTGAAAATCACTTGCAATTTTTCAGTTCTTTTAACTTTTTCTTGTTTTTGATTTTCTTGATTCATTGATTTTAACATTTATCTATATTTTATACGTATGAATATACTCTATAAAATTCTAATTACACAATTTTCGTTCGAAACATGATATTTATTTATATATAACTGCATTGTTTTTTTCCATTTCTTTTGTTTTTTTTTATTTTTCCTGGAATATATTTTTCTAAAATATATAGAATGGCTTCGTTATATGAATTACCTGTGAAAAAAACGCCACATTTCTATAATGATTTTTTTAATTCCTTTGAAGACCAAATGGAAGCTGTTAAAAAAGCAAGTACTGTATATGTGGGAAATCTCTCTTTCAAGACTAAAGAGCAACAAATCTTCTTTTACTTTTCAACCGTTGGTTCCATTAAGAAGATTATTATGGGTTTAGATCGTCTTCAGAAAACACCTTGTGGATTTTGTTTTGTTGTGTATATATTATATATAATTTCTGTAGAAAGTCTTAGATTATTTTTATTTCATATTTCATATTGTTTTATTGTATTTTAGTTATAATTCAAGTGATGAAGCTCAGAAAGCTGCTGATTATTTGGATAATACATTATTGGATAATAGAACTATTAAAGTAGAAAGAGATTGGGGATTCAGTGAAGGCCGTCAATATGGTAGATCAAAATCTGGAATGCAAGTATATATATATATATAGTATTATCATATAAAATTATTGTAAATACATTATTTTATTATTGATATACATATTTACGTTACTGTTATTTATATGTTTATTTTAATATTTTAAATTATTCTCTTTATATTTCTCTTTATATATCCAATTAATATTCTATTCTATCTTATAACTCTTTTTATATACATATATATATATGTATATATATTGATTTAGAGTAAATAATTATTTATAGTTTTATTCACTATATACTATCTTATACTCTCTATAGAAGAGAGATTATTACCGTACGTATGAAGACCCTGACCGTGGATCTATGAATACTCTTCCGAATGAAGAAAGAAGAAATCCATTTAATAATTATAATCGTAATAATAATCGTAATTATAATCGAAATAACAGATATCCAAGATATGATAATTATGGAGATCGTAATTTTAATAATAATAAACGTAGATATGAAGATAATTATGATAATCAAAGAAGATCACGATATTAACTTTATTTAACTATTTGCTTTTCGGTTCAATTGTTTTTCACTTTTCTTTTTTAGAATTCAATTCTGGCTTGTATATATTTTTCTTAGGATATTTAGTTACTTTTAATATGAATACTATCAACTATAATATCTAATAAAGTGATTCATTTGCTTTCTACAATAACTATGACAATATATAATATATACAGTTGCTTAAATACTTAATATTTCTGAATTTAAAAACTCATTATTCTTAAAACACAATTATCATTTTTTTTTTGACAGAAACTTTCCCTAGTAATAAATTGAAGACAATCTTGTTTTATTTTTTTTTTTGAATAGTTTATACTTTATTATCTATTTTAAAATTAAAGCATTAAAACAAGAAATGACTAAGAATAAGGAAGGAGAAAACCAATATATACTTCATAAACTCTTGAGAGCCGGAGACATCAAGGGCTTTGAAGAAGAAATAATCAAGAATGAAAACAATACCTATAATCCTTATGTAAATTCATATAAAATAATATATAATATATTGTGTTTAGGGAAGTTCTGTTGATATCAATGATATGGATAATCTTGGATTATCACCTATGCATTTGTCTATCATGCTCTGCAATCTTGAAGCTCTTAAGATATGCATCAATCATGATGCAAATAAAACTCTTCATGTATTTTTTCATTAAATGATATCTTTATGATTTATTTATTTATATTCAGTGTGAGCGTATGCCGCCACTTCATCTCCTATGTCATTCTTTAAGCATTTCAAAAGAATATGATTCAACATTTGCAAAAGAAGCATTTAGTTTACTTTATACAGATAACGGAATTAATTTTTATGTTGATAAATTAGGAAGAACTGTATATCACTTAGCTGCAGCTTATGGATTAGTAGATATACTTGAATTATGCTTTGAAAAAGAACCTGAATCCGTCAATATTGAGGATAATGAAGGGAATAATCCACTTCATTACGCAGCTAAATTGTATATATACATATATTATGTGCTTATTCGTAATACTTTATATCTTATTCACTATATTATTATCAATATAAATTTTATATAAATATATTATTTTTTATAGTGACCAAGTTGAATCTGGCCAATACTTGCTATCTATAAGTTCTGATCTAATATTAAAAACGAATAAATACCTTCAAAGTCCTCTTCATATGGCTCTTTATAATGATTCTACAACTGTATATACATTATTGATGAAGAATAAGGTACCTTCTCCCCCTTTACATGAAAAGGATATTTATGGTCATTCCCCCGTGGAAATATGGAAGGAAATAATTGATAAAAAGAGACAAAATGGTATATATATGGATTTATATTATTTATTTGATTATACTATTTTATACATATAGTATAGTTTATATATCTAGTATATTTTATTTATTTTTTTGTAATATTTGTTATATATATATATATATATATAGGAGGAAGGGAATTTCCTCATACTCAATCGCATCTTGGTATCTTTGTATCTAACGGCAATTATGATCACGTGACATGCAAAGAACCTATTTGTAATCAAGTATATATATAGGTTTTTATTTGTTTTATTATTATTATTATTATTATATAGGCTGAATTGCCTCCCCCTGAGAATCCAGACCGTCTTCGTGTTTTATTAGAATATTCCCACGGGGGAAGTCTCTTACATGAGTATATTCGTACTCATAGTACTATAGAATTCGAAGAACAGGAAATCGATATTCCCTCTTTACTGCGTGTTCATGATATTAATTATATTATGAAAGTCATGAAACTATCTAAATCACTTACTAATGTATATATATATATTATTCTTATAATGGATATTCTATATATATATATATATAACTATATATATAACCCTATAGACTCCTTCTACATTAACAACTCCATTAGATGGTGACACTCCTATAAGCGCGGGAACATTCAGCGCGGGAAGAAAGGCATGTAAATGTATATGTACCGCCATTGATACTCTTATGAAGGAAGACTCTGTATATATATAATTATTTTTTTTGATAATAATAATTATTTTGATAATATATATATATGTATATATATATTTATAGAATTGCCATAATGCATTTGTGTGCGTGCGTCCCCCAGGACATCACGTGGGGGTCTCAGGAGCCGTTGACAATGAGAACGTAAAGGGGGTTTCAAACGGCTTCTGTTTATTTAATAACGTTTGTGTTGCTGCTGCTTATGCTCGGTATATATATATATATCTATATATATATATAGTTATTTATTACTTTTTCTATTACTATATAATAAATTTTATTTTTTATTTTGTTCTCTCTCTTTCTCTCTATATTATATATATATATATATATATATATATATATATATATATATATATATATATATATATATATATATATATATATATATGATACTTAATAAAACTACTCTATAGTAACATGTATCCCTCTCTGACGCGTATCGCCATTTTAGATATCGATATCCATCACGGGAACGGCACACAGGAGATCGTGGAAGCTTTAGTCCCTACCCTTCACGCACAAACACTCTCTCTCTTCAACTCTACTCTCACGTATATATATATATATATATACTATTTATGTTCTCTATATTATACATATATACTTCCATTTTATATCAGTAATTCATCTATTCAATAATAATATATATATATATAGATCTTCTACATATGTATATAAGCCTTGGAAGGATATAAATGATGGTAGTAATACATTCTTTGCCTCTGTACAGGGCTATGGACCACTAGAGGGTAATACTAGGTTCTATCCTGGAAGTGGTAAGACTGAAGATGTACATATAAATACAGATAATGTACAATTTGGATCATCTATGCAATTCTCTGTATATAGGATCCCTCCTCTTATTCTTATTCTTATTCTTATTGCTATTCTTATTGTTATTCTTATTGCTATTCTTATTGTTATTCTTATTGTTATTCTTATTGTTATTGTTATTGTTATTGTTATTGTTATTGCTATTCTTATTGCTATTCTTATTGTTATTGTTATTGTTATTGTTATTGTTATTGTTATTGTTATTCTTATTGTTATTCTTATTGCTATTCTTATTGTTATTGTTATTGTTATTGTTATTGTTATTGCTATTGCTATTCTTATTCTTATTGTTATTGTTATTGTTATTGTTATTGTTATTGTTATTGTTATTGTTATTGTTATTCTTATTCTTATTCTTATTCTCTTCTATATATATTATATTTATTTATAATGATTCTAGCTATATATATATATATATAGACTCCTACAATTATTAATGTCGGTATTCCAAAAATAAAACATTCGAATGGATATCCTTGGAGAGAGGCTTGGAGAGAACATGTATTCCCGCGGTTATTGGACTTTAAACCAGATCTCATTTTTGTATCTGCAGGTTTTGATGGTCATTCACGAGATTCACTTAACCGTGGTTATGGAGCATTAAATGAAGAAGATTATAGTTATATCATTCGAGAAATCATTAAGATTGCGAATACTGTCTGTCCAGCTCACGTGATTAGTGTTCTTGAAGGGGGATATAGTATTGAAGGAGCAGGTGCTGGACCACTTGCACAAAGTGTACAATCTTATGTATATATATATATTATTTTTAAATTAAATATTAACCATTTTTGAAATAATAATAATAATAATAATAATAATAATATCTCAGATAATAATAATAATAATAATAATAATAATAATTATTATTATTATTATTATATAGGTTGAGACTATGACTCAATGTTTTTATGAAGAATGTAATCCTATGGACTGGAAAATACAAGTATATATATATATATATATATAATCTATTCATATATAGTCTGAATTTGAAAAGAAGGAATATGATGCTTTATTTACTAAAGTATATATTATTATTATATGTATTATATTTATTTCAACATACATATATACATGTATATATATATTTATAATATTAAAATGATTATAGAAACAATTGAGTTCTTCTTCTATGCCTACTCAAATAACCGTGAATAACACGTCATTGAATGTATCTAAATATGTAGAAGCAAAGAATGAAGTAAAGAATGAAGATGATATATTAAAACAAGTATTAAATCAAGAAGAAGAAGAAAGCGAACCTGAATGTATATATAGTGAAGAAGAAGAAGAAGAAGAAGAAGAAGAAAGAATGAAACATGATGAAGAAGATGAAGAAGAAGATGAAGAAGAAGATAATAATAATATAGATATAGATATAGATAAAGAAAATATTCATAAAGTTACAGAACAATTCGGTCTTTCTTCATCATCTTTTAAGAGTGATACTATTATTAACAAAGAAGAAGATGATGATGATGATGATGATGATGATGAAGATGACGATATGAATATAGAAGAAGATGAAGAAGAAGAAGAAGAAGAAGAATTACCTGAAGTAGAAGAAGGAGAAGCTGATAAATTATATAATCCATTAATTGAAACTGAAAATCATACCGTTATTTCAGAAGAACAACGTATTCAGGAACAACAAAATATCAACTCTATTGCAGGACGTGCTATGAGAAAACGTAAAGTGATTGATTATGTATATATATATATATATATATATATATTGAATATAATATCTGAATATACATAAATACAACATATATTATTTATATATATATCCAGGTTGCTTTAGATGAACAATTGAAGAAAGAAGAAGAAGAAATGAAAAGAAAACGATTACAAAAACAAGAGGAATAACATTCTGTTTTAAATATTTTTCTTCTTATACTATATATATAGATCTTTATTTTTATATTCAATATACAAAAAACATTTATATTGCTTTCGTAGATATATCTAGACATAGTAATTATTTGCTAGTCACATTTTATTACTGTTAAAACAAAAAAAGTTTCTTTGCAGCGTTTTGTTCAAATTACGATAATTAGTTTTTCTTCAATAAAATTCAATATTTATATGAGTCTATTATGCTTTTTATATAAAATACGTTGAATATTGATTAAACTATGAACTATTCTTTAGAATAAAGTTCATTTCCTATTGTGTTGATTGACATGATTTTCATAGTAACCCGTTCATCCAATTACATTATTAATTCGAAAAAAGGTGTTGTTTATTTGATGAACAGTATTTGACACAGTACTGTCGAATTATGACACGGATATATTATTTTGCTGGTTTTTTATTGAGTTTATTCTTTAAATTTATTTTAAATCAGAAATATATTTGGTTCATCCTTTTTATCTAGTCTGTCTTCTTTCTTTTTCGATTATTCTCATTTATTTCCTAATTAGAATAAAATAAATTTAATATGTTAGCAAGAAGTGTGTTTCTAATTTCAAAGAATGCCAAAATTTGTAGAACTGCGTCTATTTTTGGTCATATCAGATCATATACAAAGCAAGTCACGCATAATGACTTGACAGATATCACACCCTACTTGATTACTGAGCATCACGAAAATCCAAATATCCAAAGACTTGTTGATTCCTATAATACATATACTCAAACGATGTCTTCTTCTGTTGCAAGTTCTATTGCAAATCACTCAATAAAAGAAATTTTCCCCAATACTGATGTGAATATGAATTCTTTGAATGTAATTGGATTTGATTATGATTTCACGTTGGTACATTATACAGAAGATATTCAATATTATATATACAGAACGGCTAGAGATTATTTGATTGATCATATGAGGTATTTTTAATTATCTAATAATTTATTGTTGAAAACATTTTGTTGATAAAAGTTCTAATAACATTATATATAGATATCCTGAGATATTCCGTAAGAGTGATTATGATCCAAGTTTTGCAATTCGTGGTTTAATATTTGACTCTAAAAGAGGGTTTTTATTAAAATTGAATTATTTGAATAATATCTCTAAAGATAATTGTTATAAAGGAAAAACCCTCGTTCCTAATGATGATGTTATTACTATTTATAATGGATCCAGACATCTTCCTCAATTCTATATAGATAAGTATTGTCATCCCATGTTAGATTTATTTTCTCTCTCAAAAGCATGTCTGATCAGCGATCTCATTCAATTCATGCTCGATCATAAATATACATATGTATATTATTATTATTATTATTGTTATTATTATTATTATACTTATTATTATTATTATTATTATTATTATTATTATTATTATTATTATTATTATTATTATTATTATTATTATTATTATTATTATTATTATTATTATTATTATTATTATTATTATTATTATTATTATTATTATTATTATTATTATTATTATTATTATTATTATTATTATTATTATTATATATTATTATTATTATTATTATTATTATATTTATAGGAGCCAACGATGATCTTTCAGGACTGTGTAAAAGCCATTGATTATGTATATATATATATATATATATATATATATATATATATATATATATATATATATATATATATATATATATGTAGGTACATAATAGTGGTTTATTGAGTCAAGAGGTGCTTTCCGATTTACCGCGGTATATTGAGCCCAATACCAATCTCAGGGAGTTATTCACAGAGTTTAAAAATGATGAACGAGAATTATTCTTATTAACCAATAAGTATATATATATATATCAATTCATTCAGTATATTATCAAATAGAATTAATATATATATATATATATATATAGTTCCTATGAGTATGTGAATCCCGGTATGAATTATTTAATAGGAGATGATTGGAAGAAGTTCTTTGACGTCACCATCTGTCACGCAAGAAAACCAGCATGGTTTGTTGAGAACCGTCCTTTTCGATTATTAAACCAGTCTACTGGTGTTTGGAATTGGGACGCGACGAATAATATTAAGAGAGGAGACGTAGTAGTTCAGGGATCATGGCATATATGTATATATATATATACTCTAATATATATATACTCTTATATATATATATATATTAAGTGAGTCTTTTGGATGGGGAAAAGGAGATAAGAAAGTATTATATTTTGGTGACTCTTTATATAGGTATATTATTATATATATAGATAATAATAATAAATATAATAATAATAAATATAATACTATATATATATGTATATATATATATATAGTGATTTAATAGAACCAAGTCGTTCTCACGGATGGACCACAGGTGCCATTATTAAGGAGCTAGAAGATGAGATAGAAGTAGAGAATAAACCGGGATATAATAAACTGGTTGTTGTTGTATATATATATTTATAATGATATATATATTAAATAATAAGTATATATAATATTCATTATATATATATTTACAATCATTAGAAGAATTACTTCGTCAAATACAGACATTTACTGATCAGAATGATCCATTATTTAGATATATATATATATATATATATATATATATATATATATATATATATATATATATATATATATATATATATATATATATAGATCATCGAGAGTAAATCTGTGTCCATTCGTCGACGTTTATCGCGTTTAATTAACCCCTATTTTGGCTCTATGTTTAGATCTGAAAATGTATATATTTGAATATATACTGTTTTATATACGATAATATAGATTTTATTATATATTCAATGTATATATATATATATATATATATATATATATATAGAATCCCTCTATGTTTGCTTTTCGTTTAATGCGATATGTCGATCTATATACAACACAATTAGATAACTTCAAAGATGTACCTCTTAAATATAAATATTATCCTCCTGTATATATATATATATACTATTTATAAATTGTAATTCTGAATATAATAATAATAATATCTCAGATAATAATAATAATAATAATAATAATAATAATAATAATAATAATAATAATAATAATAATATATATATATATATATATATATATATATATATATATATATATATATAGCGTATGTCTCTTCCTCATGAGCCCTTCGGCAGTGATCTTCAATATCCGATTCGACTTGGAATGGAATGTATTTCTAACAATAATAATAATAAAACAAACAATTAGTGTATAGATATTATTTTTTATTCTTTTTCTATGGAGTTTTTCTTCTTTTTATTTACATTCATCTTCATCTGTTTTTAATATTCTATGTCATTGTTTTCATAGATATTGTTATATTTTGTTATCTCTTCATATTTAATTAGAAAAATGTATTTATATAAAGCAATTGAAAAATAAACATGAAATATATTTTCATCGAGTATTTGATTATGCCTATAATAGTGTGACCCTTAAACATGTGTATATTTATAAAAAATAAAACCCCTACAAAATTCTTCTTATGCTAAAAATAAATATTCTAACTCATTTGAGTAAAAATTCATTTGCTTTTGCTGTTAATCATATATTTTTGATCATTACTTAGTATATTTTGAGATCTTTATAAAAACTATTCATTTTTCACTAAAATAATAGAAAAACAAGATTCCTTTTTCTTATAAAAAGATTTACATATTTGATAGAGTTCGTCATAGATTACAACTACTTTTCTCAAAAGGACAAGAACAATTCTTTCAAGAGATTATTATGATTTATTCTCTGTATTGAACATGAGACTGTCTATTCTGTTTTTATATACCAGTAAACTATGAATACATGAAATGAATAAAATATTAGCATTTCTACTAATAAATGAAATCAAATATTCTAGTCAGCAGTCTATTTAATGCATTAACCACTTTCATTCAACGTAAATGCCAGTACATAGCTGTGCAAATCATTATGAGAAGTATATCCTATCTGTCTCATTAAATGATGGTCGACATTTCATTTCGTTTTTTATAGATATTTTATTCTAATTCCTAATTGAATCTAGTTTAGATTAGATAAATATAGGCTCTATATAATTAGATATAGCCATAACTATTAAAAGATTTTTTTTTAGTAGACAATAAAAGGAAAAGAATGATTTTTCTTTGTTTTTCGAGAAAGTAGGTATACAAAAGATTATATACTTGCAAGCCACGCCTTTTTGCGTGAAAATAGAATCTTAGTAGTCTATTTAGTAAGGTGACACACCACGCGGTTCATGACACTTCTTTATATAAAAACAAGAAATCTATAAATAAGTGGTTGCTAAAAAAAATGTCAGATTATCATGCTGCACATAATATCAAAGCGATCCTTTTGGTATTCTTCTGAAAAAGAGAAACTCGTCGATTTCTTGCTTAAGTATTGCTTTATTTGATTGGCTCTTTTTCCTACTTTTTAAGGGAACTGATTGGATAGATAAATGGAAAAACTAAAAAATGACATCAACCCTGGTCGCTATTTTCTTACGAACTCGCAATAATTGCCTAAAAGGAAATTTATGGCTTTACATGACCTGAGGGTAAATATTTGATTTTTATCTTCTTATTACTTTTTTATAATCATAACTTCCTTTTGAATGTTAAAGATATTCATCATACTATTTCTCGTTGCATTTTGTATGATACTTCTCTAATGAATTCTAATTTATTCATTTTACCTAGCAAATGCAATTACTTGCACAACAAACCAAGTCGCTGTAACTATTCGTAGAGTTTATGGTGGTAATGCTATGGAAGAAAAGTTATCTATTTATCAAGGTACTTCTGCTACTGGTACTCTTTTAGAAACCATTGATGGTAATGGAATGGCTAATAAGATTGTTACTAAAGAATATTGTTTCGCTAGCTCTATTCACACTTTAGTTGCTGTTGATGGGTACATAAATTTATTGTTTTTAATGTTATTTTATTATTTTTTATATTATTTTTATATTTATATATATATTTTTATATTTATATATTATTTTATATTTATATATTATTTTAATATTTATATTATTTCTATAATAAAATTTATAATATTATCTACTTAGTGCTGGTTCTGGTTGGTCTTCTGGTTCTGAAGTTTTCGTTATTATTGACGGTATTATTATTCTTAGAGAAAACCTTAATAGAGGTGAAATTGCTGAATGGACTTTTACTCGTATGTAATACTAATTATTATTATTTCCAAATATTCTTTTAATAATTATTTTATTATTATTTTTAATTTTTTTTTAATAATATTAATATTCTTATTATTATATACCAACTTATTCCAATTGTCACTCTATAATATAATAATAATAAAACTCCTTTATATATATATAGCTACTTATTCTGTAAAGAAGGGTAGTTCTTGGAAATATACTGCTACTGCTCAAGTAGGTAATACTTGGACTACTGCTGCTTTTTCAGATGCTGCTTGGACTCCTTATAGTAATGGTACTTTCCCTGTAACTGTAGCTGGAACTGCTAGATATTATCGTACTACTGCTGTTCTTCCTACTGATTTAACTAATTATGCTACTTTTGAATTAGGTATTAATGCTAAGGAAGGTATTGTTGTCTATATTAATGGTATTGAATTATTTAGAAGAAATATTGCTGATGCTACAGTTGTTGCTTCAAATACTCTTGCTACTGGTGAAGATACTACTTATGCTTATAGAAGAATTACTCATTCTATTAAGAAATATCTTACTGGAGTTACTCAAGCTGTTATTGCTGTTGAAGTCCATCCTGCTGCTACTACTGTTCCTGGAGTTGATTCTTTTGATGGCTTCTTTATTCCTATTTATGGTTCTTGCTCTAAACGTACTCATTCTGGTGTTGCTTCTAGTGTACCTACTATGACAGGTACCGAATCTGCTGCTTCTGCCTTTGATAATAACAGAGATACTAAATGGTTTGCAAATCCTATGCCTGTTTCTCTTACTTATCAATTTGATGATGGTAGACGTGAATGGATTAGTAAGTATGAAATTATTTCTGCTAATGATGTTGCAGGAAGAGATCCTCAAGATTTCACTGTTTCTGGTTCTAATGATAATGGTGTTACTTGGGATTTATTAGATATTAATGCTGCTGTTACTTATACAGGTAGAAAAGAATCCAAGATGTTCTTAATTCCTTCTAATGCTAGAGCTTATAATATGTATAAAATTGATGTTACTTCTCTTAAGGATTCTGCTCAAACTGGTTGTCAATTTGCTGAAGTTGAATTTTATGCTTGTAATACTGATATTATTACTGGATTTGTTTATGAACAAGCTTCTTATACTTGGTATGCTGGAGTTGATACTGTTTATTTATCTCCTCATTCTTCTGGTTTAAAGACTTTTGCTCTTACTTCTCCTGCTACTCTTCCTGCTGGTCTCACTTTCAATCCTACTACTGGTGAAATCTATGGTACTCCTACTGCTACTTATACTGGTGCTTTTGTTATTACTGCTATTGATGCTATTACCAATCAACCTCTTACTTGTACTCTTACTATTTCTATTCTTACTTGCGAAGGTACTGGATTTATGAAACTTAAAGTCACTAAAACTTCTGGTGGTCAAACTCCTTGGTCTGAATTATATCAACTTATTAATGCTGCTGGACAAACTGTTCTTGATGGTATCAGTTTAGAAGGTGTTACTATGGTTCATAATATATGTGTTCCTGCTGGTATATACACTCTTAAACTTGTTGATACTGATTCTTCTGGTTGGCATTCTGCTTCTTTAATTACTATTAATACTATTACTAATGTTGATACTTATACTATTATTAGAGATACTTTAGTTTCTGGTTATACTTCTTCTGCTACTCTTAATCTTCAATATCTTATTGCTTATAATGATGCTACTACTATGTGTAACATTCAAGCTGCTGCTGCTCCTGCTGCTAATTGGTATACTACTGCTTTTGTTGCTGATGCTAACTGGACTCCTTGTCTTGCTCTTGCTGCTAGACCTACTTCTCAATATCGTGTTCATTATTTTAGAAATACTTTCAATGTCTTATCAAAGACTAATATGAATACTATTGAATTCCGTTTAGCTTCTGCTGAAGGTACTGCCATTTATCTTAATGGTCAAGAAGTATATCGTTATGCACTTCCTGCTGGTGATGTTACTCCTGCTACTGTTCCTACTACTGAAACTTTAACTCTTAATTCTAGATCTATTACTATTGATCTCTCTAAAGTTATTGTTGGTCAAAATGTAATTGCTATAGCTTATGCTTTCCCTGCTGCTGCCACTCTTCCTATTACTGTTAATTTCAACTACAATGTTCGTCTTGTTGGTGCTTCTAATATTCACTCTCGTACTTGGGGTATGACTGCTGAAGGTCCTTCTAGAAGTACTTCTGAAGGTGTGTCTACTCTTATTGATGGTAAATGGTATACTCGTTGGTTCTATAGACTAGTTGATGGTATTAATTTTGATCCTATTACTATTAAATTATCTTATTCTAATGCTGCTCGTTATGAATATTCTAATAAGTATTGTCTTATTACTGCTTTTGATAGTGCTAATGCTGATCCTACTGATTGGACTCTTCAAGGTTGTAATGGTGAAACTTGTACTCTTGTTGATACTGAAGCTAATGTCATGTGGAGAGCTAGATCTCAAAAACAATGCTTTTATATGAATGCTCATACTGAATCTTATAATAATTATAAACTTATTATTACCAAGAGTACTGGTTATAATGAAAATGCTGATTGTAATGCTGCTGAATTCCAATTATTAGCTGCTGATTTCACTTCTATTGTTGTTCAACCTTTAACTTATACTCCTGCTACTGTTCAAGCTTATAAAGATGCTGATATCTCTACTATGACTCCTTCTGATAATTATCATGGATTTGCTATTGTTAGTGGTGTTTTCCCTTCTGGTATTTATCTTGATACTAACTCTGGTTTCATTTATGGTAAGCCTGTTCAAATTGCTCCTACTACTTCTGTTGTTATTTCTGCTAAAACTCCTTTGGGTGTTGTTACTCAAACTACTGTTACTATTACTGTTTCTAGTTGTACTGCTCCTAATACCATTCTTAAACTTGAAATGTATAACAAGGCTAGTAATGGTGGATCCCAAATGGCTTTTATTCTTCAAGATGGTGTTACTTCTCAACAAATTGATATGAGAAGCTCTTTCCCTGATTGGTCTACTACTTATTATTCTTATTGTAGACCTGCTGGTTCTTATAAGATTATTGTTACTGATACTGCTAATAATGGTTGGGGTGGTGCTTATCTTCGTGCTTTATATAAGGATAATACTGAAATCGTCAAGATTACTCTTGCTGGTAATGAATCTCCTAAGACTACTACTTTTGAAATTCAAGCTCTTTCTGGTCCTGATACTATTTCTTGGACTTATTTAAATAGTGCTGTTGTTGCTGCTCCTACTGGTAATACTTGGACTCAACTTTCTTATTCTCCTGCTGGATGGGTAACTGGTACTATTGATACTATGACTGCTCCTGTAGGTACTACTCAATATTATAGAACTCTCTTTACTGTTACTAATCCTTCTCTTTATGCTGGTTTTACTTATTCTGTTGATTTAATGGCTGGTGCTGTTATCTATGTCAATGGTGTTGAAGTTGATAGAATTAATATGCCTACTGGTACTATTACTTCTACTACTTTAGCTACTGCTGATTATGCTACTGTTCAAACTATTAGTGGAACTATTCATGCTCAATATTCTGGTGTTACTTTTATTGCTGGTCAAAATGTATTAGCTATTGAAACTCATAAGGGTACTATTACTCAACAATTCACTTATTTCTCTGCTTCTGGTTCTATGGTTGAAGAAGGTAAGAATCTAGTTATTAACGGTAATTATGCTACTAATGGTCCTAATTCTGCTGGTGCTGAAAACATTGATAAAGTATTTGATGGTTCTGTTGATACTAAATGGTTAGCTCAAGCTGGCTGTACTGGTATTTGGGCTACTTGGACTTATAAGAATTCCAGAAAAGAATTTGTTACTTCTTATACTGTAACTAATGCTAATGATTGTAATCAAAGACATCCTTCTGGTTGGAAATTAGAAGGTTCTAATGATAATGGTTCTACTTGGGATCTTCTTCATACTGCTGTAGGTGTTACATTTACTGCTTTTAAACAAGGAAAGACTTTTGATTTCTTACCTACTAAGGCTTATAATATTTATAGATTTACTAGTACTGAATGTAATAATGCTCGTATTGAAACTGATCCTGCTGTTTGTTCTAATGCTAATCTTCAATTATCTGAAATCTCATTCTCTATAAAGAGAATTGCTTCTGTTTGTGCTGCTACTGCTGATGGATTCCCTGCTGCTGTTGAAGGTGCTTATTCTTATAAGGCTTGTGGTCAATATCTTAGTGGTAATAAGAAGAAATTATGTACTGGAGGTGTTTTTGGTGCTGAAGATGCTACTGCTTGTACTCCTACCGCTCCTACTACTTTCAGTTATCCTCAATCATTATATACATTCTCTGTTAATACTCCTATTACTCCTATGATTCCTACTATTGATGCTATTCAACTTACTTATACTGTTACTCCTACTCTTCCTTTTGGTTTAGCTCTTGATGCTACTACTGGTACTATTTCTGGTACTCCTACTATCGGTGCTAATTTAGGTCAATATACTATTACTGCTACTAATAGTGCTGGTACTAAGGAAGTTACTATTCAAATTGTTGTTAATGGTGGTTCTACTCAACAATTCTGTAATGTTGAAGGTTCTTGGCCTATTACTACTCCTGGTTCTATTGCTACTTTACCTTGTCCTGCTGGTCAAACTGGTTCTCAAACTAGACCTTGTCTTGCTACTTCTCCTCCTACTTGGGGTTCTGTTACTAGTACTTGTACAGCTGCTGGTGGTACTGTTACTGTAACTTATCCTCAAACTACTTATACTTTATCTGTTGGTAGTATTGCTTCTATTATTCCTAGTACTACTGGTACTATTAATAGTTGGTCTATTTCTCCTCTTACTCTTCCTTCTGGTTTAACATTCCAAAAAGGTGTTATTAATGGTGTTCCTACTGTAGCTTCTAATGTTCAAGTTTATACTATTACTGCTGTTGGTACAAATACTGTTACTGTTACTCTTACTATAAGTGTTAGTACTTTAACATGTCCTGCTGATGGTCAATGGCCTAGTACTGCTCGTGGTGCTACTGCTACTTTAGCTTGTCCTTCTCAATATCAAACTGGTTCTAGAACTAGACAATGTCTTAATACTGATCCTGCTACTTGGGCTGCTGAAGTTAATTCTTGTGTTTATACTCAACCTGTTATTGCTTATAATCCTGCTACTATTAGTACTAATATCAATGTAGCTATTACTCCTATTACTCCTACTATTACTGGGTATGCTACTTCTTGGACTATTACTCCTACTCTTCCTTCTGGATTAGTATTCAATGCTGCTAATGGTCAAATTTCTGGTACTCCTGTTGTTGCTGCAGCTACTTCTTCTTATCTTGTTACTGCTACTAATCCTAATACTAGTGGTACTACTTCTATTTCTATTACTGTTATTAATCCTCAATGTGCTGCTGATGGTACTTGGCCTGTAACTGCTGCTGGTCAAACTGCTACTCTTGCTTGTACTGATACTCAAAAAGAAGGTCAAATGACTAGAATTTGTGGTTCTAATGCTATTTGGGGAGCTGTTAATGATGCTTGTACTTATAAAGCTCCTGTTGTTACTATTCCTCAACAACAATATACTGTATATAAAGGTGATAATGTAAATATTGTTCCTACTGCTACTAACTATGTTCAATCTTGGACTGTTACTCCTGCTCTTCCTACTGGTCTTACTCTTAATGCTCAAGCTGGTGTTATCTCTGGTACTCCTACTGCTGCTCAAGGTCAATTAATGTACACTTTAACTGCTCTTAATCCTAACAAACAAGGTATTGCTACCTTCTATCTTACTATTAACAATAAGGTTTGTAGTGCTGATAGTGTTTGGCCTCAAACTGAAGCTGGTACTACTGCTTATATTCTTTGTTCTGGTTCTACTACTGCTATTCGTTCTCGTGTTTGTACTGTTTCTGGTACTAGTGGTATTTGGGGAACTGAAGATGTTTCTACTTGTGTTACTGTATCTTCTAATGATAATCCTTCTGCTGATCGTTCTTTTGTTAAATTCCCTATAAGACTTGTTGGTATGTCTGCTGCTCAAATTCAAGGTAGACAAATAGCTGCTATTCAAAGAGTATTCTTCAATGCTGTTCAATCTTATGGTGTTGTTGCTACTGGTATTGCTGTTGAAAGTATTTCTGATGGTAATTTCTATGCTGCTGGTGCTCAAGTTGTTGTTCGAGTTGATACTGCTGCTACTAATGTAGAAGCTGTACGTTCTACTGTTAATAATCTTTCTAACTCTTTAGCTAATAATTTACGTGTTCAAGATAGTACTGCTTTTGCTTCTCTTCAAAGTGCTTCTGTTGATACTGCTAGCGTTAAGGTAACAAATCACAATCCTATGACTACTGGTATGATTATTCTTATTGTTGTTGTTGTAATCTTTGTTGTCATTGCTGTTGCTATTGTTGTCTTCTGTATTATGAATCGTGCTAAAGGTGCTAAGGGTAAGAAAGCTCATAAGAAATTAGGTGCTGTCCCTAAGGCTGCTACTAAGGTTCCTGCTAAGAAGGAAGCTAAGGCTACTAAAGTCTAATTCAAATCTTATATAATAAAATATACTGTTTTTATCATGTATTCAATTAATATCATTTTTTATTAGTTTTAGTTATTCTTTTTAAATGAACAAAACAACACATCTAGAATTATTACATATCGTAATGAGAAAAAAATATATAAATATTTATTGGTATTTTTAAGTGGATGCATCTTGAGCTAAAATAGAAAACTCGATCTATATATTTATATTAATTATTATATATACTAAATAAAACTTAATAAATATATACATTTCCTGAAGTTGATGTTATTGTGATTTCTCCAAAATAATTGCAGTTTTCTTGACAGTTCATATATCCAGTAATAGCATTTGTATCATCACGTGTACCATTGTTATTCACGTAGATCTCACTTGATGGTATAATATTAATACTACCTAAAGATATATTAAAATTATATATAAAATAATAGGATAGTATATAAGTTTATTATAGTTAATATAATTTGTATTATATTGATTACTCTTAATAAGAATGTTATTATATATATATATATATATATATATATATATATATATATATATATATATATATATATATATATATATATATATATATATATATATATATATATATATATATATATACCTGAGGTTCTAAAAGTAAATGTACCCATAAATGTATTTGTGGGAATACTAATGTTTATGTTTCCTGTATACGTTTCTAATTGAACAGTACCTTTTTGAAGATCGCAATTCTGTAATGTAATATCACCAGTTAATGTTGATATCTATATATATATATATATTGTTATATATATCT
>JBBPEB010000025.1:177500-202500 GCA_039096225.1 Blastocystis sp. Blastoise
TTTGAATAAATTGATTTGATCTGGTTGGTTTGTTCCTACAAAAATAGAAGATCCTAAAGAATGATCAATTTGGAAAGTATCTAGAGAATCGAATGTAGGAGCAGCTATAAAACTATTAATATTATCATTACAATGATCACTAATATAGAAAGAAGAACTAAAACAAGGACCTAAGGAAGAAGAGTAAAATATAGAATAATCATGAATATGTTGAGAATTATATTGTGTAGCTGGTTGACCATAAATATTATCTAATGTAAAAACATAAGCATCAGAATCCTTAAGGCAATATGTAGCTATAGAAAAAAAAATTTAAAAAAAAAATAGTATCAGACATTAAAACGAAAGAAAGAAAATGAATTATTATTATTATAATATTATTATTACAATATATATATACAGGAGTCTAATTCTTTATTATTATCATTATTAATATCATTATTATTATCAATAATATCTTCTTCATCGTCTTTTTCTACATTAAAGATTTCTATTGTATTATCATTCGTTATTTGTATAGTATCCTCAATACTTTTAGAACTAGTTTCTTCTTTTTCTTCCTCTTCTTCTTCTTCGATAATGATATTACTATTATTTTGTTTTAAAGAATCTTTATGAATGATGCTTCTATTAGAAATCTCTTTATATAATTCTATACTATCGTCAATATCCTTCTTACATCGTTTATTCATATTCTCTTCTAATTCATCATACTCACTATTAATAATCTTTGATTTACTTGTATTCCATCCTATTCTTGTATAACCACCAAATATACAATCATGGGAATGAATCGTTGTCTTTACTAAAACAAGTAAATTCTCATGATTATCACAAATATCATGAAATGATTTTGCAGAAAAATTATGGTCGGATGCTCTATATATATAAATCATAGAATTATATAATGAAAATTCAAAGAAAATCGAAATAATATTTTAACTATTATAATACATTAATATATTCAAATAAATATACTAATTAGAGAAAATCAAAATTTATATTTTAAATAATAAACTCGAATAATAAAAATTAAATAAAAATAATAATAATAAAATAATAATAAAAAAATATATATACCTAAAAAGAAGGTTCCATTGGGTATTTTCACCAGCCCATTCTAATAAATCACAAATATAATCTAATTCTAAAAGAGAAGAATGTCCATGGAAATACAGTTGTGTATAGAAATAACTGGGTAATTTAATATGATTTATATCAAGGTCTTCAAGAAATACTTCAGTATCTATTTGTGAAACAGAAGATGTTGATATATTTAATATATATTTAATATATTCAGGATACTTTGTATTCATATAAATACAATAATGATTTGTTAATGAATTCCATTTCATAGTCATAATATTATCTTCAGCAAATTCTTCAAGTATATTATTTTCTTGTAAATAACTGACAAACTGAGGTAATGATTCATTACCTAATAAAATAAGAGGTTCTTCTAAAAATAAACGTATTTTTCCCGTGGTTAAATACTCATCTTTATTGAGTGTTTCATCTTCAAAAGGTAATTCATAATAACTAATATCATCTAATAATTTATATTGAATAGATTCAGGATAAGAATGAATATCAAATAATTCTCCTTTCATATATCGAATAATATCTTCGATATATTGAGAATCATTATTGATTTGAATAGGACCGTCAAGAGATAAATATATATGATCTTTATATAACATATAGAATAAAGATCGAGGATATTGATTAAGAACAGAAAGAGGAATTGAATATACTTTTGAAGAATCTGAAAACTGAAAATCTATAGAGGATTCATCTATGATCTTTGTTTCTTTTGGAGACAAATCAACATGAACTCTCTGTTCTTTTGAATCTTCAGTTTTTATTTCATTCTTGTTATCTATACTATTTGTACACTCCGTACTAAAACATAAATTTTCTGTTTTAGTTTGAAGAACAGCATTTGAAGCGAGAATACGTTCTTTCAATTCATTAATCATTGTATAATCGTTTTCAACAAGGTTGCTTATTTCATTAATACTTGAATTCGTAGTTTTTGAATTATGTTGCATACAATATTTGGCATAAACACTCATTTGATTAATTAAAGCATCTTTTGAAGCAATATAGAGAGACAGACTCGAATTTAAGCACACTTTCAATTCTTCTTCAATATCGTTCATTCTATATAAAAGTAAATTGTATCCAATTATGGAATTCAATTAATTGTTTATGATTTTTAAAATAGGAATTATTATATTTATATATATTCTATATATATAAATACCTAATATAGTATTGAAATAATTCAGTCTAGAAAGAAAAATGTAGTAATTCCATAAAGACTCTATTCAAGAATAAATTCCTTTTCAAGTGTGTATTTGTAAAAAAAACATAATTCTTGGTTTAAAAGTCTTTGATTAAATAAACAAGCAATTCACTATTATTATCATAAATGATTATCCCAAAAGATTATAAATCATCTTGGGATCTTATAGAAATAACATTAAAAGCTAATTTGTTAATAATTATGTCAATAATACTTTTCCAGTATGCTTATCGATAATTATTTCAATGTAAAACATGTGTCTACATATAATGTAAAAACAATGGACGGTCAATATTATATAAATTCATCTACTATCATCGATTTCAACAAAGTATTTGTCATTTCCTAGTACTTTTATAAATAGATAATATATAAAAATATATATCATAATCCATGCTATTTGAAATCTATAGTATTCCTTTTAATTAATAATTCTTTTCAGTATTGATTCAGTCATCCTGGAATATCATTCTTTTATGGAAATGAATTCGAAAGGGGAACTTTTTGTATCACTAATAAAAATGGATTATTCACGATTATTTTGATGATCATTACTTTTTATTTTAATATTTTCATTTTCATCTTTCCTCTTTTTTGAGAATTCCTATTTTGAATAAATTCTTTATTCGTTAACAACTTGATTAAAATGAGTGAATCGCAATCTGTTTCAGACAACAACGTACCATCCAAACATGCTTTAGAACATAAGTGGACTATTTATGAGCAAGTCTCACTTGTTGATTCTGTTGATAAAAAAGAAGCTTACTTGAATTCCTATGAAAACATTTGTACATTTGGAACTGTGGAAACATTCTGGTTAAATTGGACTAAACTTCCATCTGTTAGTGATTTATTCTATGATGGTGTAGAGAAAGAAATCATCCGTATTGATACTACAAATGATATTAAGACTGAGAAACGTTATCACATTCTTGGTCAAGCTATTTTCAAGGATGATATCTTACCTCAATATGAAGATCCTGCTAATGAAAAGGGTGGACACATTCAAGTTTCTCTTTCTCATGAAGCTCATCAACAATTAGGAGCTTTCTGGGAAACTGTTGTATTAAGTATGATAGGTGAAACTCTTGAAGAAGGAGATGAAATCGTTGGTGCTCGTATTCTTGATAAAGTATATATTATTATAATATAATAATATATAGTATTTGATATATATATTAAATATTTATAAAGAATTTTAATATGTTTAAGTTTGTAATAATAATGATAATAAATATAATATATTATATAATAATAATAACTATATAATAAAATCATCATAATAATAAATATAATATATTATATAATAATAATAACTATATAATAAAATCATCATAATAATAACTATACTATTTTATAAATAGTCAAATCCTCGTAAGAAATTTGCTAGTTACCGTGTAGAAATATGGTTTAGAGATTATGAAAATCAAAAGATTAAAGAAGAATTAAAAACTAAAATTGAAGACTTTTTAGTTAAGAATTCTATAAGTAAGGGAGAACTTAAAATTAAAGAACATACTTCTACTTGGTAAACAATATATATTTTTATATATATAATTATTTAATTATATTTAATATTTATTTTTTTTGTTTTTGTTTTTATTTTTCTTTAATATATTCTAATATGTTTTATGTAACTAGTCTCTATATATTATTACATAACATAGTATATATTATCTTTACAATTCTTTATTATCTAATTTATGTATATGCTTTTCTTTTTGTTATATTCATATTCTCTCATTTCTATTCTCATTTATTTGTATTATATATATATATGTTTACTTGAATTATATCTGCTAATTATTTTTATTAGTATATATATTTTTTATTTTTCGTTTTTTTGTGATCATAATCTATCACGATTGTTTATATATATATAAATATTTCTATTCGTTTCTTACTCTTTTTTATTGTTGCTAGTTTATTATCTATTAAAAACGTGTATAAATTTGTAAACTTCTCACTTGTTTTTAAATCTTATTTTCATAAATTAATTATATTCGAAAAGTATATATTAAAACAAACTATATATATAACAAAGCAGTTGCAATTTGCATATTATAATTATATCTCTTATTTATCTACGTTTTTCTTTTTGTTGTAAAAGTTCAAATCCTTTCGGTTTTATTACCATCATATTAGCATCAGTATTTTCATTTGACCATAACAACATTTTATTATCTTTCATATATTCCAAAGTCTAAATAATAAAATAATATTTATAAAACATAATTTATTTACAAGTTGATATATATTATTATTATTATTATTATTATTATATATACATCTTGATAATCATTTGTAGATTTAAAATCCGTTAAAAGTAATCCAGCAGCAGGATCTATTCGATTATTTTCTTGCTATATATAATATATATAATGTTATATAATATAAAAAAATGTTATATAATATATATATAATGTAGTATATTGTATATATATAATGTTATATAATATTATATATTATATAATATATATATAATGTTATATAATATATATAATGTAGTATATTGTATATATATAATATTATATAATATATATATAATGTAATATAATATATATATAATGTAGTATATTGTATATATATACTTCCCATAAGAAGATTTGATCTACAATATTATCTGGAATACATTTTACCATTTTCCCGCCTTCTTTCTTTTCTGGGCGGGAATATTCAGTTAAGAATTGACATATTTGATTGGCGGTAATTCCACATTTAAATGCTTCTCTCATATTTTGGCGGGTAATTTGACCACATGCAAGATTTGGTAATATTGTATGTATTTCCACAAATAATTGAAGAAGCGATATATAGAGCACATTTGATGTATATACATATATTTTAAAATTAGTTTCAATAACAATTTCTAAGCCTGATTCTTCTGATAATAATGGATTATAAGATAAGTTATTTTTTTTATCATTACATAAATCTAGTCCTAATTTAGTGACGCAATATACTTCTTTTCCATTTGGTATAAATCTATATATATATATTAGGTTGTTTAAAAAATTCAGATATTTAAAAAAATATAAAAATATTATTTTAATTAGAAAAATTTGTAATTCAAAAATGATATTCAATATATATACATGACACCAATATTATTAAAAGCAGGAAGAGCTAGTCTTTGAATATCTGTCAGTTTATCCATTGAATATTCTATATTATAAGCTAATTGCCCTAAGGTAAGAAGGAAAGAGAGTAGTTCTATTTGTATAGAGTGAAGAACAGCAGGAGCATTCCCGCGGGAGGGATCAGGAGGTAAAGAAGAGAGACAATGCATATAAATCTGATTAATTAATATCCAACACTATATAGTATATATATGTATAGAGTATGTTATACATATAGAATTATATATATATATTTAGATAATATAGGATATATAAACTGATATAAATTATATATATATATACTTGTTCTTTACTACTCATAAGTAGAAACTCATAACCAAATGATGTAATATCCAATCTACATAATTATATATAATTATAATATATAATATATAATATACTGGTTCTTTTCATTCTTAACAATTCCAGCCGATAAGAGTAAAGCGTATAAAATGTCTGAAATGTATGAATTGTCACCTAACTATATACATACATATATATAACACTTATATATATTATAAAAAGAGAATAATATATATTAGTAATATATATATATATGTACAATAAAAGCCATGATTCGTTTCCAGCAGAGAATAGAATGTCCTTCAATATCATGCTCATTATTACGGGAATAATTCTTCTTCTCTTCATATATATATCTCTCTCCTGTACCTAAACTTTTCTATATATATGATATATATTATATATAATAATATATAATAATATATAATAATATATAATAAACATTAATATATAATAAACATTAATATATAAATAATATATATAATATAAACTTAACTATATAATTATAATAATTAAAAAATAACTTTTACTATTCTAAAAGTGAAGAAAATATAAAATAATATATATTTTTAAAAAATATAAATTATTATCATAAATACCCTTAAAATAGTTTTGAAACTATCATTCATAAAAACCAAATAACTTCCATAATTACCGACAGATATCGATGTTATATTTGTACATATATTCCCATTTATATCTGTGATACGAAGTATATGATAATCTACCAACTAAAAAAAAGATTTATGAAAAAAAAAATAATTTTAAATACATCTTGAACATCATCCATCATTTTATCATCTTCTTTCACTTTGATATAACTCTTTACAAATGATAATGTTATATTTACAGTTTGAGTACATTGACATAAAAAGAAAATAATCCTATATATTGTATTTTCAAATATTATTTATTATCAGCATCATTATTTATACTGTTGTTGTATATTTGGAAGCATTTGAACAATAGATGCAGGAATCCCAACTGATGAAAACCTATAGAATCAAATATTTTAAATAACAAATATACAATCTGGATGCTTCTTCATCAGTGAATGTTTTTACAATATCAAATATCTTCATCGTACCTTCGTTATTTCAACAATAAGCAAACAAGTCTTTTTGAACTTTTTAGAATTTTGACTGGCTAACTATTCAATAACGATGTTTATTTTTATTTTTCCATTCAAGAAAACTGTTTGTTTTTCTATATATCAAAGGAAAACTCATATTATTATTATATATTACTTATCTTCTGATATATATAAATGGAACAAACACCAATTATCCCTTCTCCAGACTCAATTAAACCTCGAGCCGATTTAGATTTGTCTGTAGGAACCCTGATACCTAACTCTTTATATATATATGGAAGTCAGTGTGGCCAATGTAACTCTTGTAACGGTCCTTGCTTACATCCACTTGCAACTGCCGACTTAACTCTATTCTTTCAAGTATTTCTTCATTTTTTTATATCTATTATTTTTTATATAGGATTATAATTTAAAATTAGTGGATTGGATCAATGATAAAAGTTGTTTGATACGATTTGATGATGAAAATCTATTAAGAAATGCATTATTGAATAATTTTATTCCTGCATATAAGAATTCAAATGAAGTAGAATGGTATGAAAGTACTCGTCCAGTTATTAAACAGATAGTTTCAGATACATATGGAGAAAAGGGCAAATATGTTTTTTTATTTTGTAGATTAGCTTATACAACTGACAAACCTAAAACAAATAATAGTAGGTTGTTATTATTATTATTTTAATTTTATTATTATTTTGTTTATATTATGCTTATTATTATTATCTGAGATATTATTATTTATTATATTTATTATTATTATGTTTATTATTATTATTATTTAAACATATTATTACCATTATTATTATCTATAATAATATTATTATTATCTTTATTATAGAGAAGCCGAATAAGAAACATGTGAAGAAATTGGATCCAAAAATAGAAATGGCCTTAGAAGAAATTAATGGTATGGATTCAGTTCGGAATTTAAGTCGTAATGCAGAACGAATTCAGAGAATGCGCGGGAAACAGAAGCAGGGAAAGAAACAGAATCAATCAAAGAACAATAAGAATTCAATGATTTCAGAAGAAACTAATCGAACTATTGCTTCTAAAAAAAAGATATCAAATAATGTATATATAATTATAGTATATCAGCTTATTATCAATATTATATTAATATTATTATTGTATATGTTTATGTTTATAAATAATTTATTAGTATTATTTTTATATATAAATAACTCATAATAATAATATTATTATATATAGAAGAAGGTATCAACTGTTCAATATAAGAGAGAAGTATTTAATTATATATATATATATTCATGTTACTATATATATAGTCTCAGGATAAAGTGGCCTCGGTTGTTCAATCCATAGGTCATCAATTAACATCAGAATATGGAACGTCTCTTTTTAGTTTTAATATGTTTGGATCATCACAACCACTTGCTTTCTAATTATATATGTATTCATTCGTTTTTTTTACTATATTATTTCTTATATAACTCACTCTCAATACTATATTTTATACAATTTATATTATTTATAGAGAGTATATAATGAATATTTATGAATACTTTTTTATTGTTATTGAATTTACTCTTTATTTGTTTTTGTTCTATTTAATTTTGTGTTCGTTCTTTATTTCAATACTAGTTTTGTTTATAGAAACAATTCACATAAATTGCTATAAGAATATCTTCTTTATATATAGTAAATATATTTATATATTTTGAGATGATTGTATTTTTAGTCAATGAAATAGTCTCCTCTGATTTGTAAATTCATTTTTTATAATACGAAGAATAGCGTATTGACACTTAAATGTGACTATATAATAGAATGAATCAAATAATTTGTTGTAAACACTATATTCTTAAAGATATATAAAATTTAACTCTCTACTAACAAAAAACGATATAACGCATCACAATATATACTAATATATACATTTTTAATACTCCATTAGAAGTATATATAGAAAAGGACAGAGAGACTTATTAGAAATATAGATAATATATATGGATTAGACTGTATTCCATCCCCTGGACATTTATATCCCATCGCTACAAGGTCTTTTGCATTCCCAATAACCGAACAATCAGGACAGGCATATCTATATATATATTGATATTGATATGGATATAGTAATGGATAATAAAGAAAAGAAAATATTCAATAAAAATATAGAAATAACTATAAATGATCTAATTTACATACATAGTAATAGTAATATGTATATAATTAAATAAATGGATATAGTAATCATTATGTATATATAAGAATTATATATATATATATATACCCTTCATAACATACGCAACGTCCATTTAAGCAGCTTCCTCCTGTTTTAGTCGGTTTTCTATAATTTGGTCCAAAATTACCACAATCAGCATTCTTAGAGCACGTGTCTCCTCCATTGAGTCGTGCTGCGTCATCACATTGTTTACCTACATTAGAACACTGTGGGCAAGTCCATCCCTCGTAACACTCACATCTCCCTATATATATATATATATATATATATCTTGATATAGTTAAAAGATGTTAATATGTATACTATGATTAACTTTTTATATATTTAAGCTATATAGTATGTTATAGACTATATTATTATAAATATATCATTTAGAAAAAGAATATAATAAATCATCATATATATAATGAAATCAAATTATATATATATATATTTGTTGTTTTATATAATATGAAATCATTATATATATAATGAAATCAGCATATATATATGTGTATATACTTGTTGCTTTATTACAAATCCCTCCTACGCCTCCGTTACATTCTTCGTTCACCGTACATTCGTATCCGCCAGTAGTTTGAAGCTCACAATGGTCTCCGTACCAACTATGTGTATAGTATTCTTATATTAACAATAACTTGAAACATTAATGTATTAAAGATATTTATAATGATTATTTTTCATTTCTTTTTATTATAAACATAGACAAGTATATATAAAATACATATATAGATATGTGTATATACCCATTATGACAAATACATTTGAAATTATCTTCTGGATCACACGTCCCATGAGACCCACAATCTGCTAAGGAGCAAGGGTAGAAGGTGAAGGAATATATATATATATGTATATAATGAATAATAATAAATATGTAGAGAAGTACACTTGAATAAACATAAAATAAAATAAAAAATAATAATAATAATACATATAGTGATAAGAATGTATATAAAAGAAAATACAAAATTCAAATACATACATAGAATAGTAAAAAACAAACACAATGTATTTATATTCATATTTATAGGCATTAAGAAGAGATATATAGAAAATAATAAAAATAATTAACAAAATTTAGAGAAAAAATGAAAAAGATAATAAGAATTACTAATAATCACTATATACATAATTAATTAAAAGATATATTTGTTTCACAATAGAGTCCAAGATATCCATCTTTACAGACACATTTACCGTTTTGACACGTGCCATGATCCCCACATTTCAGTCTGTCACATGGGCATGTTTGACCTATAGAGGAATAGTAAGTTATATTAATAGTGTTATTATAGTAAATATCTATATAAAGAAATTTATATGTATATAAAAAAGAATTATATATATAAAAGAATTATATATATATATAATACCGGATACAATTTGTTGTACAGTATGTGTACAATGGCTACAAACATAGCCACTGTTACAATGACAATATCCACTGTTACATACACCGTACATTTGTTAAAGATAACTGGAGAATCATTATCATAGTTTATATTAAACAGTGTTAATATAAATCACATTATATATAATAATAATAATAAACTTAATGATAAACATAATAATAATAATAGTAAGATATAGTTCCGCAATCCTTATCAGAGGAGCATTGTCCTTTCCCTAATACATATAATCCACAATAAGCTCCATTTAATATATCTTCATTAAGTCCTAAAGAACAATCGCCACAAACCCAATTCTTATAGCAAACACATTTTCCATGAATACATAATCCATTATAACATTGACTATCCATATAGCAAGTGTTCCCTCCCCATTGTATAGAACATACATCAATCCAACGAGTACTCTCACCATTATATCTATATATATATATATTATATTTATTATTATTATTATTATTATTATTATTTCTTATTCATAAAATGAATTATTACACTATACTTTTCATATAATATATAAAAGAATAACATATAAAATAAACACTATATGAGAAAAATATATAACTATATTCAATAACCTTCTTCTATTTATATACCGTTTATATGTGGTTAATGTACCATCTGCTTGAACTTCTAAATGACCATGACAATAACTACATGAATAATCTTCGCTACATTCACATGTTTTATTCCTAATAATAAATATATTGATTCATTCATTTATCAAACAATACACGCATTTTCCGGTTAGACTCTTTGTTTCTTCACGTAGTTGAACAAGATTTGCAGCTGGTACACCACACTGAATATCATATGAACCTAATAAAATATCAAAACTGAATAATCATTATACATGAGCCACCTCCTTGCTCTCCAAAAGCAAGAAATACATTGCAGAATAACAAAATAAGTAACGTATAGTACATAGTTAACATAAAAATGGAATTGAATGCATTTTATTAGAAGAAACGGAATGAATGAGAAAGTGAAGAAAAAAACTTCGCTAGATATTGCCAGAGAAGGATTCAAGTTTTGCTTATTATATTTAACTATATACATGCATTCATAATAAATAAAATTATTCTTTTGAATTCTAATATTAAAAAGATTTTTTCAACTCATTTCACGATAGTATAACAAGTTATGTAAATTAAAGTTATATTACAAATATTCAGTATATCATTTTCACGTTAATAAATTCGTAATACCTAAATCAACATCAATTTCTAAGACATTTGTAATTACACTAAAATATCTATTGTAAGAAATCAATTATATGCATTAGGAACGTTTTGTTTACATAAGTATCTACTTAGATACGTATGATATTAACATGAATTAGTTTGTACTTACATTTTTAGCAAGATACTGTGTTATAAGATATCGAATCAAGGATCATAATATCAGTGAATCATTGACGAGAATAATTATTCATTTTCAAATAACATTTGAATTTCAAACGACACTAATTATCAAATATAGGTTCTCACATTGTTGTATAATGTAGTTAAGAAGAATGCCCACTAAATAAAATATATTATACTTATGATTAATTTGATGCGTTGAAGCTAAGGAACTGAATGAAGTTTTAACAATTCATTATTGAATTTTGTATAAATAAAATTACTATCAACTTACTTTTAAATCAATAAATCAAATAGATAATTCGAAAAAAATAAACCTTCAAATTTTTTATTTCATTTTTCTTTTATTCTTAAATTAGTCTTTGTTTTTCAAATAATACTTTAAAATTATTTTTTGTTATATTTAGTATCAAAGTACATCAGCTACTATTCATTTTTTGGTAAAAAAACATAGTCATGATTTGTTATCTAAGTTAGGTACTTTTCATGAGAAACTATTTTTTTCATTTCAATGAATTAGTAGTTTTCTCATTATATACATAAAACGTTTAGAAGCTAATATATAGTATTTCTTTAAATCGAGTTTCTTTTTTCGAAAAAAAAACAGTTTTTTATCAATAATAACATACTCTCATACATTACAGAGCACTACAAATATTTCTAAACCATGAAAAACACTCCGAAACCCTTTATTGTTTCTATAATAATTTATCATTGTGCTTCATAACATAACATTTATAAGCACTATCCTATCTGCTACTTATTTTTCTGAATAGATAGTGATAGCAAGACTTTTATGAAAACATTAATGAGAAAATACAATAAACACTCTGTTTTCTAAAAGAAGGTTGGAGAATCATTATGTAAATCTGGAAAACCCAAAAGACACCTGCTGCGTCATTTGTGTTTCTAGTCATTAACGAATTAAAATAATGAAATGTGTATATATTAAAAAAAAGTTCCTAAATTATTCTCAATAAACAGGATTATTCAGGAATAAAAAGAAAACGTTGAGATGGTTTTGAAGGTATCCGAATTAGCAAATAAACACAAGTTCATATCCAATAGAAATGATTTCATGTGTTTTGTTTTTTCCAGAAAATAATCTGACTAAAAACACTCATATCTTTCTTTTTCTAAGTATTTATTCCACATAAATATTTTGTTTTCTTATATATATTAAAGTTTAAGTATAATGGTTCCTCCTCCTCCTCCTCATGGTTGTCCTCCTGGTGGTCCCGGTCCTCATGGTCCTCATGGTCCTGAAGGTCCTCATGGTTGTCCTCCTGGTCCTCATGGTCCCCATGGTCCTGAAGGTCCTCACGGTCCTCATGGTCCTCATGATGGTCCCCATGGTCCTCATGATGGTCCCCATGGTCCTCATGGCGGTCCTGGTCCTCATGGTCCTCACTAATATGCGCGTAAATAGTAAATTATCTGCTGTATTATTATGATATTCAATGTCTGCGACAAAAATGCTCTGTTTTGTTTATTTTTATCATTTACAAATAAACCTAGATTTCTTGTCTCTTCTGAAATCCAAAAGAATACTTATTAGAAAACACATAATAATAACAAAAATTTAATTTTCTTAATAAATAATACAACAAAATAAAAAATAATTTCATAATGAACAAATAGGTTCTAAAGATTTTTTTGTCCTTTGAATCATTGAAGGATCATCAAGATATATTTGGATTGTGTCTAAATTTACTTTTAATGACGCTAGAAAAGAATTAGACCTCAGAGGTTCCAATAATGAATTACTTTTTGAAAATAAACTAATTAATTTTCCATCTTGATCAGTCATAGTTACTCTCATATTCGATAGCACAACTGTATCATTCTTAAATAACTAGAATAAAAAAAATGGTGACAATCAAATGACAGAAAAAAAGACAATATGCATATATAAACATAGAGAAATAAATTATATAAATAATATATACTTCACATAATGCATTTTGCAGATCACCCAGTCTGTATGAAGCTAAAAGTGGTAAAACTCCCACAATCTCATCTTCTATGCTTACAATACATTCATAAACATGTGGCGAACCAACTATGATTATTGATATCTTTGAATAATAATCTTCATAATTGGGTAACATTAAAAAAACATCGAGATCCATGGATTCTTTATTTGAGTGGATTTCAAAGTATTCCTCTTCAGTTAACTACATAAAAAATAGGACATATTATAGCATAAAAACATACATCATCATCTTGTTTTGGAAGAAAATTAATTCTGAAGAAGTAATTAGCATCAGGAATATTGTCATCTACGCATCTTCTCTAAATCATAAACAAATTGTTTGATATAGATATACTTTCACAAAATTTAGTAAACTATTTCTTTTTAATTCCTTAAATTCAAATTTACCGATATGATCACCTTTAGATGTATAGACTGGGACCACATATGGATCTGAAGGCAATATAAGATTAATAAAACGATTCATATTGAATAATAAAAAAATTAAGTTTTTATTTTGTTCATAAAAGCTAGTTTTTATTTATTTTTTTGTAATTTTATTTTTAAAATTTTGATTATGAATTGTAGCAATCATGATAGAAAAAATAGAAAACATGAAATCAAAGGTTAGTAAGTTAATGTATATATTCACCAAAGCTAGAATATAGAGTTAAACAAAATAGAGACAAAAAAACATTCAAATAAATATATCAGTGAAAACAACAAGAAATAGAATACTAACACGATAAAATAATATATAAAGAAGACTAGGTAATAGAACTTAATTTGTTTTAACTACGTGATCTATTGAGGACGATTCATCTTTACAAGTATATTGTTTACCATTCTCTAGTTTTCTTAGTTTCCGATGACTTTTATCTTTACCTTCTTCAGCATTGGTCTGCATTATAGTTTGTTTCAAAGTAGCATATGAAATATTATAATCTACAAGCGATTTATAAGCAACAGCACGATATTCAGCATCTTTCCTATATATATATATCATTTGAATAAGATAATCATAATAATAATAATAATCATAATAATTCTTTAATAATAATATGAAATATGAAAAATAATAATCATCCTATTTCTTTTAAATAATAATATAAAAAAAAATGAAATATGAATAATAATAATTATAAATATATAAAATATATCATATATACTCTACACAGTAAGGTTGTGTTTTTTCCATGGTAATCAGTCGTCTATTGAGTAATCCTGAAAGTGCTTCGTTGCTATTGGCAACTAACGAGAGACAGGGGTGACAAGGAACAGCTTCTTGAGGATAACTATAGATACACAAGAAATAGAGAATAAAGAAAGATATATTCATATATTTAAGAATAAGAAGAGTATATATATAGGATGATGATGAAAAATGTTTTGCATTTATTATTTAAAAAAATAAAAAATGAATAATAAGAATAAGTATATATATATATATATATAGATACGGTCCAGCAGTAGGGAATAAATAGACGAGTCTGCCGCCAAGACGAAGAGAGCGGGAAGCGAGCGTTAATAGATCCACGATGACGTCATCAGGATTATAGTACTGTGTTTTAGGGAAATGAATAGTGTCTCCTTGTTGAGGAACATGAGTGGAGGGTTTAATCTCATCAGTTCTAGAGTTATCAAGATATACTTTGGAATATAATGTATGATAAGGATATATAAACATATATATATATCAATAATAATTAGTATAATATTAATAATATATATATATATACGTTCCACTTTTTCTGGCTCCTGCCCGAATACCGTAAGGAGGATCGCATACTATAGCATCATAACTATATATAATAATAATATACTATTAATATTTAATTTAATATTTGATATAGATATAATAGTAAAGAAAATAATAGTTAAAGAATTCCATAATAGATTTAAAAGAAGAATAAAATAATAATAAAAAACATAATAAATGAATAATAATAAATATATACACTTCTTCTATTCTTAATGGTAATCGCGCGATATCCATTCGTACAATGTCCGGATAACGAAGATGATACTGATCGAAGTTTATATATACATTATTCTCTTGTTTCCCGCGTTTTATCCCGCGTAAAACACGAGCATCAATGTCACTACCTATATATATATGATTATATATATTTTGAATATATAATATGTTTTATAATATTTGTATATAAGTAATAATTATTGTTATATATATATATACCCATAGTTTTAGCTCCAAGAGAAGTACAAGCGATTAAAATACTTCCTGTGCCACAGAAGGGGTCCCAAACATAAGATTCACTTCCTAAATAGATGGGATTCCCGTGGGAACTGGAGACAGACTCTAAAGAAGAGTTAATAGATATAGTATTCATTGTGTTTATATATATATAAATAGTTTATATACCATTATTACCGCGGGGATGACACAAACCTTGATTAGCCATTAAAAAGGCTAATTCCGCACAAGTTGATGTAGGACCAATATATAGAATAATTATAGAATATATTATTTTAAATATATAATAAGCATAATAATGACAAATAGAATAATTATAGTAACGATAAATAGAATAAGAATAATAATAAATATAATAAAATAAAAGATTAACATATTAATTACATACCAATATATTTTCTTTTCTTGAGATCGAATTTATTTTTAATATCTCTTTGACCGTGACTTATAAAACGACAAAAATATACATATTGTATATCTTTTACTTCATCTGCTAATCCATAATATAATAAAATACGAAAAGAATTATCCGGATTTTTAATAGAAACAGGTCCTATTATATATAAATAAATAAATAAATAAATAATACATATATACACAACAAGTAAATACTTCAAAAATAATAAATAATAAAAACACTAATATATATATACCTCTAAATTGGAGGACATCTGTGAATTGTTGTCTATATTCATCTTGTTTCTCATAAGATATAGTACAACCAAATCCATCTACAAGTAAACTCCAACTGGAATTCTCCTAATTATATTTATATAGGTAGAATAATAGAGTATTATAATATATAAAAAAAAGGAAGAAATAGTTCATAAAGAATTACGATGATAATGAAATTGAATTATGTATACATTAAAATAAGGTTCGACAAATTGGCTATCTAATTTCTTTATACTCTCAGCACATGAAGCAAGATCTATACCTTCTCCCCACAGTTCATAAATACCTTTAATTAAAACAGCTCTATCTGCAATTCTTTTTGCAACTTCATCATTTGGAAGCTTGATTTTTAAAAATGGATACTCAGGATTATAATCATTTATATTATAAACATCATCTCTCTTTAAACCATTAAGAACTAATAGAGAATCAAGCTCAGGTAGTCTATGCTCCAAGTATGAGTGTGAAAAGTGAATCAAGTACATTATTCAAATACACCTTAAGAAAATGTGGTCTACACGAAAAACGGGAATAATTCATTTTGAACTAGAGATTTACAAATGTTTTATGAATATGGTTTTTATTATTAAAACTCTAGAATTACATAAATCTGATTTATTCGTTAATTAAAACATAATGAATATATTCAGTCTAGAAGATATAAAACCTTACGAGTATCAACTTAGTTATGAAGCTCTTGATGCTCTCCGAAAATCAAATTCTCGTCCTGTAATTAAAAAGAAACATAAAAGTTTGGAAGAAATGAGTTTGGAATATGGAACTAAAATGGAATATTTGACTTCAAACGATAATTCAAAAAATAAAGATACAAAAGGAACAGTATGGGATGATGGAAGAGATGACTCTAAACGGTTTATGTTGCATGACGAAGATGATACTCATGAAATTATTGAAGAACCTTCTTTAGCAACAACCATACATACAGAAGAGACCATACCCGATAATTGGGATGATGACATCGATGCAATAGCTGGTAAATTTATAATTATAGTTTATTTCTATTTTTATTATCATAACGTATTACTAATTAGGTATATATATAGAAGATATGGAAGAAGAAAATGGTGATTGGAATATGCCAATTATACTTATTAATACGAAGGAGTTTATTAAAGAATTGCCAATTGTATATATATATTTGTTTTCATTTATTATGAATGATTCTGTTTGTTTTCTTTTTTGTAATATGATTCGCTATTTCAGTTTATTTCTCAAATAGGATGAAGACTTATCAGATGATGAGATTTCAAAAGAAATTCAAGAATATATTGATGATAATTATGAATATATTCCTGAATCTCTTTATACAAACTTTATTGTTTTTGAAACGTATATTATTTTGTTTATTATATTTATTATTATGTTTATTTTTATTATTTTGTTTATTATATCTATTATTTTATTATATTTATGTTTATTATTATATTTATTATATTTATTATATTTATTATATTTATTATTATGTTATATATAGGAGTAATAAATACTTGAAAGAAAGTAAAGAATATTTATATTTACAAACAGGAATAGAAACTTATAATTATTCATTGTTTTATTTACCTGATACCATTAATGACGGTATATATATATATATATATAACATTAATAGTATCATTAATATATATATATATATTTATCAATATAAATGCAAATTATTTATTATATAAATATTATTAATATTATATATATATATATAGAAGATGCTACAATAGATATAATAGAATCTATTTTTACTCCTTCTTCTTTTTCTTCAGTAAATTTTATGAAAACATTATTACTCTATACAAACCAATCAATGGTATATATATATATATTTTTCTAACTCTTTTTATTCTTTGCCATTATATATATATAATTATATAATTATTCCATTAAATTTCTAGTCATGGAGATCAGAAATGTCTCGAAAAATAGAAGAAGAAACAGATAAGCAATTATATATAAAATCAACTACTATAGACAATATGATGTCTGAATTATTAGTATATATATATATAATTATTTTTACTTTATATATTTATAGAATCTTCGAAAAGTAAAATCCAATAAAAAAGAAAGAATAAATTTATTAAAACAAAATATATCAACAGATAAACTTAAAGAAACTGAAACATCAGTAGAGATTCATAAAATAGAAAAAGAAATACATGTATATATATTATATATATATATTAAGAATTCTATAGAATGATCATATATATATAGACTTTAGATGAAGTTATTGAGGAGAATATAAAGAGAATGAATTTATTATATAGTGATTCTACATTAAATCTTTTTAAAGAAATATACTCATCGAAATCTACAGATATTATTATGAATTTAAATATATATACGTCTAAATATCGAAATATTCGTGGGAAAGAGTATTTAAAAACAGATTCATTTAAAGATTTTGACCATATGCCCTTATTAGAACAATATTTTATGCAAATATTATTCTTTATACCTCAAAAGAAATGTATATATTTATATGTTTATATATATATTTCTATCTTATATATATGTATATAAAATTAGATTTTTTTATTATATATATAATTAAATTATTTTATTATTATATATATAATTAGAGTTTTTTCTTTATATAAATAATAAAAAAATATTTTCTTCAATTATATGATAAGCTTTCTTTTTATACAATAATTGTATATAGATGAAAGTAATGAAGAATTTATTGCTATTGTTATTATGTACCAAGATATTATTAAATATTTATGGTTATCAGATATAGGAAGAATGCCTTTATAAACAATTATATATAGAATATTCTCTCGTTTATAAGCATTATATTTATCTATCTCAAAATATATATATTTATTCAACAACGATTCTATTTCGTATATACTTATTTTTTTTTTCATTTTTCAACTTTTTTCAATCTCTAATTCTTCATTTTCAATATATGTTCATCTTAACTTTTTTTTGTTGGTCATATTTATATATATATAATTTCTTGGCAATACATTTTTTATAACACATATTTTCATATACATTTTGGTCTCTAAAACTTGTTTTATCATTTCAAATAACTCTAAAATTACAAAAATATATTTAAGAAACATTATTCTCAGTTTTTTTATAAAATTCATTTTAAAAATCCGTTATTTATACAAAAAAATGTGTTGCCCATTTTTTTATACTCTTAAAACTAAAACAAAAAGTTATAGTTTTTTTATAGAAAACGAATTCTTTTTTTGTTTGTTTTAAAAGAATGTTTAACTTATATTTTATTTATTTCAAGTATGTTATAACAATATGAATATATATTATTTATCATTTAGGTTTTCTTGAATCCTTTCATCAATTAAATTATTATATTTTAGTTTAAAACCATGTATACAAAGCTCGATATTGATCCAAATGTTGATTACACATTTGTTTATAATGACAATAGAAGAGGGTCTATTTCAGGCAAATATTTAATAAAGTACGATCATTGTGTCTTGAGTGATATTGTGAATCAGAATAATAAAAAAATTTGGAAAACACATACCATTAATGTTGTTGATTTTCCTTATATTGATTTACGAATCCTTTTTAATTGTATTGAAGCATTTGAGAAATTCAAAGAGCAACTGTCTACAGAAGAACTCATCAATCTGGCCCATGACTGTTATACTGTTTTTCCTGATTCACTAAAAAAATTAAAATTCTCTGTACTTAAAACGATATTAAAGAGAAAGGGTATAGGTGAGATTATAAAAGGAGAGTCTATATTAAGTGAGAACTTTAAAACAATACTCAATTCATTTTTCCTAGAATCTATAAAAGATGAGCAAACTACTATTGGTGACAGTATTATTATTATTATTATTATATTCATTATTATTATTATTATTATATTCATTATTATTATTATTATTATATTCATTATTATTATTATTATTATTATTATACTTATTATTATTATTATTATTATACTTATTATTATTATTATTATTATTATTATTATTATTATTATTATTATTATTATTATTATTATTATTATTATTATTATTATTATTATTATTATTATTATTATTATTATTATTATTATTATTATTATTATTATTATTATTATTATTATTATTATTATTATTATTATTATTATTATTATTATTATTATTATTATTATTATTATTATTATTATTATTATTATTATTATTATTATTATTATTATTATTATTATTATTATTATTATTATTATTATTATTATTATTATTATATAGGTTATGTATTTTTAGATTATAAAGTATTTTCTCTGGATCATATTTTTTATTTTTTTGCTGAACAACTTATGAATAAAAAAATGTCCGATTTTTATTATAGTATGCTATATATATATATAACGTATATATATTAATATATATGAAGAAGAAGAATATTTCTATCATTCTATAGACATTCTGTTTTTTAATAATGTTATTAGTATTATGTCCGAAAGTTTTTGTATATATATATATATATATATATATATATATATATGATAATGATTATTTATCATTAGGGCCAGTTAAAGAATCATATGTAGCAGATCTCCGTTTTAGCGAAAAACAATATCTTTATATATTTAAAAATCGACAAATACTACAAGATATGGCACATGAATATCATTATAGATTAGTTTTTGATCAACCAACGAACAATTATAAAATAAAGCCATGGTATGATACTTTTCGTCGTATTCATGTATATAAAGATGATAAAAAGTAGTTTTGATGATTATATGAATTCATTGACAACATAATTCTGTACTTCTATTTATATAAATAAAAAAATAGTACTACAAACAGAAGGATACTTTGTCTTACCAATTTCAGTATTAAATATGAATCTAAAGAACAAATACATCTCTATATGTAGTATTTTCGTTAATTATATGCTTATTATTTCTATTTTGTTGTATTTCGCAATTGATATAATATTTTAATGAAGGTTATCATTGAATACACTTTATTTTAAAAAACCATTAAGAATTTTTATCAAACCTATTAATATATATATATATATATATATGTTTTAATAATAGTCAATAGTTTTTCTATACTTCGAAACAGAACCGAAATATATACACTAATTACTGTTTCGCAACGCTATACGCATATAAAAAGAATCTAAATAATATATTATTTTCAATTATAACGAAATACAAAACTTTACTTTTAAATAATTCAACTAATATTAATATTAAAAGAAAAATAGAAAAATGTATATACATAAAAAGGAAAAAAAATAAATAAAAACTCAATTAGTAATAATATTTGCTAATAAACTATATATATATATATATCACTTTAGTCTTTCAAGAACCATATAATCTAAAAAAGAGTTCATTGTCGTTTGTTTCCGTTTATCTATAGTTGTGAAGAATCCCGCGGGAAATGATGTTGTTAAGAATTCATGAGAAAGGACCTAATAATGAAATTAATATATATATGTATAAATAGAAGAGAAATAATAAATTGTTGAATACTTAATATATATATAATTATTAATTTTTAAAAAAACATATTAATAAAATAAGAGTAATAATAAAAAGTGTTCATATTTATACTATACTCAATTACAAATAATATATATATATATATATATATTTATATACTTCTTTAGCAGTAGGTCTTTTTGTGACATCGAAAGAGAGCATCCAAACGCATAATCTTATTCCTAAATGAATCACACTATATATATATATATATATATATATTGTTTGTAATATATATTATATATTATTTATATATATTGTTTGTAATATATATTAGATATATTATATATATATATATGTTTGTAATATATATTAGATATATTATATATTATATATATGTTTGTAATATATATTAGATATATTATATATATATATATGTTTGTAATATATATTAGATATATTATATATTATATATATGTTTGTAATATATATTAGATATATTATATATATATATATGTTTGTAATATATATTAGATATATTATATATATATATATATTGTTTGTAATATATATTATATATATATACTCATCGTCCCCTGTTAGCCATTTTTTTGCTTTATTATATAAATATGTATATAAACTCATTGAATAAGGAATATTATACTCATTATTACTAAAGATATAGAGTAATAATATAATAATATTAATAATAATAATAATAATAATATAATAATAATATAATAATAGCACAAAATATAATAATATATAATAATCATTATATATATATATATGTATATATATATATATATATATATATACTCAAATGTATTAATTCCAGTTCTTGATTGAACGGGAATAAAACGAAGCATATCTTTAAATAATAAAATCTATATATATATAATTATATTCATATTCATATATATATATATATATAAACAATTAGTAATATTAATATTCATATATATAAACAATTAGTAATATTAATATTCATATATATATAAACAATTAGTAACATTCATATATATATATAATTATATTAATATTCACATATATAACAATAAAAACCATGAAGTATCTATTCTATATAAATACCTCTGTATTCCCGTGAAAAGGGACTTCTCCCGTCATCATTTCAACGAGAACAATGCCACAGGCCCAAATGTCGCTATACACATCATAAGACCAGGATTTCGCCAAGATCTCAGGGGGGCGATACGATACTGCATATACCTATATATATATAATATATATATATATATTATATATATATATAACAATTAACAAGAAAATAATAAATTATAATTATAAAAAAAAACAGAATAAATAAATATAATATATATAATACAGGAAGACTCATATTGTGACTTTTGGTAGGAAGAACTCGAGATAATCCGAAATCTGTCAATTTAACAATATTATCATTTGTTATCAGTATATTATTTAATTTGATATCCCTATGAATGATTTTTCTTTCGTGTAAATAATTAATCACATTCATTACTTGACTAAAATAGCATTGAATCAAAGCAATAGAAAACTTTGGTAATAAACGAGTATTTACCGCTCTCTTCAAGCCTGCAAGATCATTCTCATAAAAATCATATACCATATAGAACTTATTTGATAGATTTCCACTAACTGGATCCACTGCATCAACAATAATCCTCCTGAAATGTGCTATATTCGGATGTTTTATGGAAGAAAAAAACTTGATTTCTCTAATTGAAGTCTTTGGAATACCTATATCTTCAAATTCAATCTCTTTTAAAGCAACAGTCTCATGAGTAGATTTGTCAATGGCTTTATAAACTTTTGAGTATGTTCCCTTTCCTATTAGATTCACTATCTGATAATTGTCAATACTATTGATATATCCTTTCTCCTCAGATTGCATCTTTCGTTAGAGAGTAAATAGAGACCAAAGTCAGGAAAAAAAATTAAAACACTGTTTTGAATTTTATCATATTAAATCTTATTCATAATAAATAATTCAAACTATTTTTGAATGATCATATATATTAAATTTCAAATTATAAACAGCTGTATGATTTAGATGCGTTGAGTATAAATATTAAAAAAAACAAAACATAAAATTGACATAATAATTAGTAATTTAAGCAATAAGCAACTGAATCTAACTTAAATATTGATTTCCAATATTTTTCAATATAATCTAGAGTGTATTATATGCATGAATATAAGGATCGCAAAAACAATTGAAATGATTTACTGTATATTCATCATATTCTTTACATAGAAAGATCTTTTAGGACTCTGATAATCTAATCCAATATTTTAAACTATAGAAAAATATATCATAGATATATATCCTTGAAATGACAACGAATTCAAGGAGAGAAATGAATGAGAATGATATTCGACTTTAATATTGATTGTATCAGTACATATAACAGCTTTAAATGGCAGATTACAAAAAGTCGTCAATTATAATAGTACATATATACTTTAATAAGATATGACCTTGTATTATTTAAGTCTTCTGATATAGATCTTGCAAGAATAATAAATAGATTTTAATTCTATTCATCGTATTCTTTCAAAAAGGAAAATAAAAATTCAGTCTCTTCTTTTCGATTGATTTTCATTATTTTTTTAACATTCAATAGAGAAGTTCTCTTCAAGAATAATACATATGACTTGTTTTCTATTCTATATATATATGTATGATTCATTTAATTAGATACGAATATAAAAATATACTTGACATCTTTGATGAATGGAGCATTATTATTCTCTTCACATCTGCACAATCTATATATATATATATGTTTGTTATAATCATTATACAAAATAGCTTTATATATTCTTAAAATATCATAATCATAAATACATTAATAATTAAAAATATATAATAAATTTAAAAATATATATATACATTTTATAA